>JAQIWH010002080.1:0-26681 GCA_034695005.1 Cryptops parisi
CCTATGCCATTTTGCAAACTGGCTGGCCAAGGTCCGAAATCAAGACAAGATCGAACATTGGCCGGTCAATATTAAGTTATATTGGCCACTTCCCGATTTGGCTGGCCATTACCCACTTTGGCCAACTTCGGACTTTGGCGGTAACATATACACCAATTCGGTAGAATTGAGATCGCATGTTGGCGAATTTATTTTTTGGTTTCTGCCAGTTCAGGTGTATGTATTATTATATTTTCCCACAAAATGAAGAGCTCAAATTATGTATTTTCATGCACAAATCCCATACCACCTGTCTTTCAAACTTTGGCCTCTTTTCAGAAAAATTATAAAATCAACACGGAAGTGGATAACTGGATACAAAAATACGACCATGACATGCAGGAAAGGCAGGTAAAAAAAAAATTCCCAATCGTTAACACACTATTTCGTCGGCATTTTTCGAACAACTTTCGTTCCCTATCGAGGCCTACATCGACATTCTCACGGAAGATTGTGCTTCCGAGCTTTCTCATTTGGAAAAAAAGGAAGAGGAATTTGCAGTCATCAAAAAGGAATACGATGAAATCATGGAGGAACGCCGCATCGTGGAGGAGTATCGCCGCTATCAAGAAGAACTTTTTGTGAAACAGACAGTGGCATCCACCATTCTCCAGTCGGCTTGGCGAGGTTATCGTGCACGCAAAATGGTGAGAAAAATTAAAAAAGCCAAAGAGAAAGCGGCAAAGGCTGCCAAAAAGAAAGGATAACGGTGCTTTCCATTGATGATACTTTAGTGAAAAAGCAATCGGTAAAAAACAAAGGTAATTTGGTTAAAACGTGCTGCTTCTTTAATCATCCACAAACAATTTGGACATTGCTAAAAGTTTGAGCATTTGTAACCATAAAGTCCATCAAAGGCAAATATCTTGTAACAGGCCATTTACTTAAGATTGGATATGAAAACAAGTACAAATTTCTGGTTTAGATAAAAAGGTTTGGTATGCATATGGCGATAATACTTTCAACACACAATTCTTGGTCTCGAGAGCGAGACTAAGCTTGAGGTGCATCCGGGTAGTCGGTGTACTTCTTATTGGAGCCCTTGACTTTCCCTACAGGATACTTGCGATTGTTGAGTTCCATTTTTTCCAGCGCTGCTTTAGGCAAATCAATGCCACACTGGTCGGCCATACGAATTAAATAGAGTAAAACGTCGCTCATTTCTTCCCCAACTCGGTGCTTCTCTACGTCCGTCCATCCTGTGAACCACAGCCATCAAAACTTGTACCTATACAACATGCATGTTGTTGCGTCCAGCACACCACAAAATTGGAAATTTTTCTACACTACATAAGCTCACCTGGCAAACCGGAGGGCACTTCACCCTTCCATTGGCTGAAAGGAATTTTGGAAGAGTTGCGTTTGTTTAAACTGACAATACACTTGCGTGTGAAAAAAAAGTGACGAGGGCAACCTACAACAATTCAGCTAGTTCGCCAACTTCTCCGACCAAGGCTAGGAGAAGATTGCGAGGTGAGTGGAACTGGTTCCATTCTCGAGCATCGGCGAATTCTTGCATAAGTTGTCGCCTTGACGAGAAAATTATTTTTTAATTATGTGGTTAAGGGTAGGGAATTGTGCTAATAAAAAAACAACCATGTTAATGATCATGATAAAAAGGTTGTTGTGAAGAAATTCTCTGCCACACTCACTCACAAGGTGTCTAAGTCAGGATGTGGACTGAATTGGAAGTTTTCTTTGGTCATTGTTTCTTGTGGTGGTGGTTGTAATGAAGTACTACAAGAATCAGTCGATTCGGAATTGGCGCCTTTCTCCGCCATGACGTCTTGATGACTGGTCATTGAATAACGTTGAACAAATATTAATGAACCCCAGGTAGGTTACTGTACTGCAAGTGTTCGACTATAATAAGAAAGGAAGCTGTCAGAAGTTGTCAGTTTTTGTTTTGTTGTCTCGTGTCGTCTGTCTTTTATTTTCCCGCGACAGATCACACGTTGCGATTGGAGGGGAGCCGATGAAGGATGAACGAGAGCGGACCAATTAGGCCGCGTTCACTTTGAACGCGCATAGCACTTTTAGCGTAAAAACCGTCCTAAGGCAGTCAATAACACTTGCAACTTACATAGATCATGTACAAGTTATCGACTGTCTTTGGACGGGTTTTGCGCTATAAGCGTTCAAAGTGAACGTGGCAGGGCCAAAATCATATTCATTTTGCAGCAAAATGGCGACGATGCAACTGTTTTCGTTGCGTCGTATCTGTAAGTAGAGTATTACTATTAATTACTACTCATTATTAATATATGTCTTGATACATAATTTTTCAAAACAAGAGACTAAGCCACGGGAAGATTTGATGTTTTTTTTTTCTTCTAAATTTTGTCCCTTACGTGTTTAAACATTAGAGTACCGGTACATGTACTACTATTCCAAGTAATGCGTAGGCTTCATTAAAATTACGGACCATTTTCGACATGGTTAGATAGCGGTATCGTTTGATTAGTATTTTTATTTTTGTTTTTCAGCGCCTTGGTTATTGCAACGAGCTCTGCAACCCTTGTCGGTCTCTGCGAACAGGACCACATACAGTAAGTAGCAAGGAACTGTAAGTACTCTTCAGGTTCGTCAAAATAATGACACGAGTATCGTTTGCAGAAATGGTCAATCCTGAAGATCCGAGTTTAGAATGGAAGGACATTGCGGACAGAACAGTGACGATGTTGTTTTGGAAAGAGCTCATCACAGGTACTTGTTGCCAGTCGGCTAGCTGCTGTCGCTGGACTATTCTCAAGTCGTTTATTTATTTATTTATTTATTTATTTATTTATTTTAGGAATGGGTGTGGTCGTGGGCCATCTCTTCAAAGAGCCAGCGACCATCAACTACCCTTTTGAAAAGGGGCCTCTGAGCCCACGGTTTCGAGGAGAACACGCATTGAGAAGATACCCATCTGGTGAAGAAAGGTGCATCGCCTGCAAATTATGCGAGGCCATCTGCCCTGCACAGGTTGGATGGGGCATGCTCTTATTTTTGACATTGTTTTCGTTGTTGTTACGCTGAGCGTTATGCCTGTTGATGTAGGCAATCACCATTGAAGCGGAAGAACGTGTCGACGGAAGTCGTCGTACGACACGTTATGACATAGACATGACCAAATGCATTTACTGCGGGTTTTGTCAAGAAGCCTGCCCTGTGGATGCCATTGTGGAGGTGATGGACCGTCGTGATGGTGTTTTATTTCGTATAAGTTTATTTGAATGACGCTCTGTATTTGCTTTACCAGGGTCCCAATTTCGAGTTTTCAACAGAGACTCATGAAGAATTGCTCTACAACAAAGAGAAGCTCCTTAGCAATGGAGACAAATGGGAAGCTGAGATTGCTGCCAACATCGAAGCAGATCATTTGTATCGATGAACGATCGTGACGGACTTCGTTCTTGAATCCTATAGATAGTTTCGTCGACTTGTTCAACTAGTGTAGCTGTACTTTGCTTAATGCTGTAAATAACACTATTTTAATGATGAGGTCAAGAGTTCAGCAATTTGTCAATAAAAGCTGAAAGAGATAGCATTTGTCTTGTGAGATTTGACTCGTGTGCGATGTGCTACAACCATGGAATCAAAAATTCTTTATCTTTTTATTATCGTTTCTTTCTCTTTTTATTTTGCTACAAATAGGTGGAATCAGTCACCTAAATGGGCGTTCCTCCCAAACTAAATTTTGTTCTCATTGATTTGTCAACGACGTAGATGAGCTATACATTCTTCATTTGCTGGACTGTCGCTGTAATTAGCTTCTGTATTCTAGTATCTCGTTTTCCTACCATAATGTTCTGTATTTTGTTGCGACTAATTCATAAACGCAACAGTAAACATGGCAGTTATTTTTGTAAATGTAAATCATATGTTTTGTCAAGTGGTACAGTTTCAGCCACAATTCATCAGCTCACTGATGGTGATCCAGTACCCTAAAAAAAGTTGTAAAATATGGTACAGATTGAGCCTCACTAATCCGGTAGCAGCTACGGTGGTTGGAATGTACAGTGAATACTTCAGTTTGCAGTTTCTTTTGCCATCTTTCCCTAAGCTTCACTGGTTCGGAAAACCCGATAATCCGCTTTTGAACCCAAGCTTTCCAGGTTAGTGAGGTCCAACCTGTATTTGGCTTGTTTATTTTTATTGGGGGCAGGTTTTCTCAGGGTTTTCCCATTTCCTGATTCATAAAACTTTATTCCATCTTAGTCATTATCATTCCAGTATTTTCTGAATTGAAATCTGAGTAGGTGCCTATGCCTTCATTAAAATCCAATGGTTAGTTTTTTTAGAGGTAATCACGTCATTAATGACAACTTTTAACTATTAAGGCCTCCTGTCACTACAAGTTTGGTGCAAATTGAGCAATTTGTTGATAACTGTGACGTCAGCTACTTTCCAACCAGTTATCATTGGTTGAGCACTAAGCTCACGTCAGTGTTCACAATTTTGCCACATCAAAAATTGCATATGACAGGAGGCAATCTAAATAGTGGTACCGATTCTCCAACTTTGTGGTTGCAACATGGCGCCTTCCTAGAGTCAACAAAATGTCCGATCGTTGGAAGGCGTAGCTTAAATGACGTAGGATTGCGGTGAGAATGACGTCATCGAGTCGGCCGGTCGTTGCCCGATGAGTGGCGGCGCCGTTCATCCTCCCCCCCCCCTTTCTTCTCTTTCTCTCGCGAGGGAGCGTCGTTCATTTTCGTTGTTTCGACGTTTGTTGTTGTTGTTGCGGTGGTGGTGGTCGTCGTCGTCGCTGCTGTCGACCGAACGTTTGTGGCCAAGTCTGGCGTGCGAGCAGCGGCCACGGAAGAAATCTGCCCGCCCGGATGGCGAGCCCCGTCTTCGACATGGCGAGTGGATGAACTGACGACGAGTGAGTGAACAGTCGCCGCCGCTGGAGGAGGAGACGCGGCCGGGTGCGGACGGACGGACGGAAGGTCGCCGTGGTTGTCGGTGTCATGGCGGTGGTGGGTCCGCGCCACAACCGGCAGCACCACGCGATGATGGCTTTCCACGGAAACACGGCCACCGGTGCCGGGTCGCAACACGCAATTCTGGCCGCCGCGCAGCCCTATTTCCACCCGTCGCCTGTCTCGCCGCAGGACATCCAGCCCGATCGACCCATCGGCTACGGAGCGTTCGGAGTTGTTTGGTGAGTAGCCGCCGCCGTTGCCTTTTGTTTCCTTTCTTGGCGCGCCGTCGCCCACGCTGGACGAAACGTCGAGGAGACGTTTCGCTGCCCCGTGACTCGGCCTCGGCTAGCGAGAATGGCCACTGTGCATGGAAAGACAACGAGGATCTAGCACGAAGCCCGATGGGTCCGTGTCGAGTCGACGACGGCACGAGGGGATGCCCTTTGTTCGTGGCGAGCGGTCGGTGCTTCCTCTCTTGTTCGGTGGGGGTTAGCTGGGTCGAGAACGTTTTCGACGGCGTCCCAAAAACTAGCATCGTGCCATTGGTGTAGCAAAACCGTCTGTGAGTTTTGGAAAATAGTCGATTGAGTTTGATTTTGTATTCTCCTCGTTCCTGTCAAGCTGAAGTGTTCGGGGGGTGGGGGGGGGTGACTTGAGACTTGCAGAGACAAACTAAGAAAGGGTGGTGGTCGTGAGAATGACAGCATGTTGTATAAAGGTCTGTGGACGCCATCCTTTATTCTTGTTGTTCACTTTTCCACACGTATAAGGTTTGGTATTGCAAACTTTTGTGTTTTCTTTGATCAAGAGGAGGAATGTGGTAGTGAATTGGCTTTTGTTGCTGGCGCTTGCCTGGTCCACATGTCAGGCAGTTGCCCTTGTCAGGATGGTGGTTCTTTGGTCCAGACGTGGAGGGAGAACAAGGCATTGCCAGCGCAAATCCACATGGACAGTAGAATAGAGTGATGGTAACGATTATTCACGGGGACTTTTTGGTGACCTTACAAATCCAAACAATGGATCCATCAATTCTACATAATCCTTCTCTTTATCATTGATTGAGTCGATCGAAGTGTAACTGTTTTGCGTTCAAGGCAGCAAGCAAGTGTCAAGTCTGACAGCTAGCTTTCAGGGTGT
The DNA here is from genome assembly GCA_034695005.1 of Cryptops parisi. Taxonomy (NCBI): domain Eukaryota; kingdom Metazoa; phylum Arthropoda; class Chilopoda; order Scolopendromorpha; family Cryptopidae; genus Cryptops; species Cryptops parisi. Next base: position 6,090 of record JAQIWH010002080.1, read on the forward strand.
TTTGAGTTTATTTCAACAATGACGATTAACCTCGTTCGGAAGGGATCATGCCAGCTGCACGGTAGCCACAATGACAGCCTCGTGGAAGGTGGACACACGAAAGTGTGACAGAATCCAAATCGCCTCCGATAAGGCGTAGTGACCCTACTGAAAATACCACTTGTATCTTCTTTTGCTACCATATTACAGGGATGGCTAGATCATTAGTGCCATTTTCGAGGATTGAACTCTGTAAGACAATGCCGAATACTGAGGGAGGGTATTATCTTGTTGCAGCGTGTTATCGTGGTCGACTTAGGCAACACATTTACTCTTGGTGGTTCTGAAACTCACGTGCTTCTGATGGCATGAAGGATGGTGGTGGTGAAGACCCGTTGGGTTTGTCACTACACACTAGCCTAGTCCATCTCCATCCATCCATCGAGCGAAGCTGAGCGTGCGACTGCTGGCGAGTGGAATGGCCCGAGTGGTCGTTGACTCGTGTCTGATATTTATGTTGTCTGCAGGGGAGCTAAGCAGCAGCAGCTGCTGCTGTTGGTGTAGCGCTTTCTTTCCCACACTGTTGCTGTTCACTTTCGCTCAACTTGCATCCTAGTTTTCGAGCTATTGTCTGGTATCTAGTTCTAGTTGCCAGCCATTTCATCAGGATGGCCACCAATTGGTTGGTTTTTTCTCATATGCACTTCCACTCGTTTAGTTCCATAGATAGTTTGGCTGATGTTGTATTTAATGATGTTACCATTAAAGATTAAGTTATTGATGATAACTCGTTTTTTTAATAAATTGCTTGTTTTGTTGTATATTGGTTTTTGGTTGTGTTTTATGTTAATTAAATGGGGGCAAACTCTCTCTCTGGATATAGCAGGTGTACCTACAGTATCCAATAGGGAAATCCCTAAATGTGGTTTTTCTTTGTGGGTAGGAACAGATCATAGACAATGGGCGACATTTGTTGCCCAATGAAGAAAAACCGCCTAGTGAACTCAAATAATTAGCTACTGGGCGACAGCAATCAACGATATACAAACGTATATTAAGATTTGAAATGAAAGAAAAAAATAGCATAATGTTTACGTATGCGTTTTCAAACAGATGCAACAAAAAAAATAAGGTAAAAAAAATGCAAGTTTTTGATCTCAAAAGGTGTGAAAACTGTGAGACTTGTCGCCTAGTGAAAATTCCTTGAAAATGCTCTGGGTAAGGCTACTTAAAAGATGCATTTTTTTGTACACCATTAACTCAATTGCTGCTCTTATCTACCTACTATACACACAGTACCAAAGAATGCACTTACAAAAAGGTCTTTGAACAATCTTTAAACAAAGTACATTACTTTATTTAAACTCAAGCAGATGATTATGATGTTGGAAATTTAAGTTAAAACTGTCTTGTCTTCTTGAAAATGCTGGTTTGAAATCGGACTATAAACTACAATGGAGATAGATGAACTAGTTGTCATGGTGTTAGCATGTTAATGCAGACATTCCTAAGTCGAGTCTGTAAGAAATTACCTATTTGTTAAATGGAGATTATTCAATCCTCATAAGAGCTTACTTGTTCTGTAGAACAGAAAGAAAACTCAGCCATGACTATAAGAGCTTAGTCGTTCGAGACAACGATTTGTATCTCCATTTTCAGATGTTACACTTTTTGTTGCTTTTCAATTGTAATTTGTGACAATATAAGTAGGAAGAAGGAAGGACCGTTGTTACTTTTTCAATCACTTTCTCTTATTAAACTGGTGATGCTGATTAATCTAGCCTACAGAAATTAATTAATGTACTATTCTTATCTAAAAACCAACATGTGGCATGGCTTTGGTCCAGAGGGCCAAAGTAACAGGAGCCAGCTGACCAAGAGAAGTTAGAGGGGGGTGTTGGGAGTGTTGCTGTTGTTGTTGTTATTATTAAATATTAAAGTGTTAGTCAGCTTGATTGCGTATGAGTAGGTTGTTCCACATGGGAAAGTGGTAAGTTTGAAATAAAAAGTGTGACCCCAAACGAACGTTTTTAGATGAATGTAAGCTTGTCTTCAGTGGTAGTTACAAGAATCGAACTACCTAAGTGTCAACCTAGTAAGAATATGCTTGGGAGAACCCTTGGGTACCTAACTACTTGACAAGCTGAAGTTAATTTTTTTATCGTTTTTCTTCAAAAACGTCGCTCATCATCGTGATTGGCATTTTTTCAGCCATCAACCCAGAGAGCTTTTGTTTTGTTTCGAGAAAACTCTTGCAATCACACTAAGACAAAACCATGCGTGTCTGGCTAGCAGTCCAACACCATTTTGTGGAGCATTTGGCTGTTGCACAGCTGCTTTCGTTCCTGATTTTTTCTCTTCTGTCTTCCTGCCTTCTGGCCTCATGAACACACAATGGGAAAGAGTGCTTGTTGGTGAAGCCTCCGCTAGGTCCATGGTTTCTAAAGTGTGAGGAATCTACCAAAGAAGGATGTGATTCCTCCTCCTCCTCTATTTAGTTGCAACTTTTTTGTATTATTGGTCTTTCAATTATTCACACCAAAGATTGTGTTAATTGGCAAATATTGTGGAAATCTATGGGTTCGATCAAGTTGGGGGGAAAACTGTTGCCTCAGTCTAAGAACAAAAATTGACAATCATTAGTGGCTAGTGATTAAAATCAATGAATTGGATAGCTCCTGGAGTAGCAGTAATTGTTGCACTCATCAGTATTTTTTGTTAAAATTGTTCATGGTTTTTATTTAGCTAACATCATTGGAGTGTGGTTCAGGAATTGAAATTGACAACCCCTTTTTCATTTGGTATGATAGATACTTGATCAAGGTAGATTCTCTTTAGCTTTTGTTGACTTGAAACGTTGTTGTGATCATCCTTGACATGCATTTCCTTCACTCAGCTAGTCTTACTGCCCGATCACCTTGGCTGTCAAGGATGCACCACCAACAAAAAATTATAGCAGCTATGTATGTTGCACCTGGAAGTTACCACCCTTTGCACAAATCTATAGGCTTATGAATGGGAATAATTTTTGAAAGCAGTGGTTATCTTTTGCATGGAGTAGCCAGGTGTTTGTTTTTTTTTTTACCCACATTTGAGAGAACAACCGTTTTGCATAGTCAAGTATTGCTGTTTTTGTAGACCAAAACAAAGGAGGCAAATTCTGATCCTATGATAGGGGGTTCTGGTTCTAGCTAGGAAACAGTGAGGTAACACCTGGCGAATTCGATTGGTTTGCATTTTAAGAATTGGATTCTGTGCAACAAGAGTTCTTCATACTGCAGTTTGAAAATTCAAAATGCAGGCTTTGCATTGGAATTGAAAAAGATTCTTATTGAACACTCACTCAGAGAGTGGCTTCAATTTAACTCTTAATTACTTTAAAATTAAAGGAGAAATGTGGTTGGAATACAAACCAATTAGCATTGTCACATTATAGTTTATCTATTCAAAATACAACTTTTACAGTGTTATTGTTTCAGCTATTGCAAGAATTTATTGGATGAAATGATCTCAGCCAATGGTAGCCTAGCAATCCCTGACTTATTTTCTCCCTTTTTTTTTTGCATGGGAAAAGTGTTGAAACCATGAAGGGGGTAGCAACACAGAAACTTGGCTGAAATGCTTTTTTAAGTTGCTGCCGAGTGCTAGTCATTCTACGCTGATTGACCGAACGTAGCGAGGTCTATGTTTCGAGAAGAAGGACGAAATTGTGTTTGTCAATGTTTCGATAACTTGCGAACACTTCAGCAGATTTACTTCAAACTTGCACAGGTCACTCAAAAGTAGTTCCCACACCATTGATTAAATTTCGGTTATAATCACATTATATTTATCGTTTACTACTTTTTGGTTTATGATGTGGTTTGCAATACGTTATCTATGTGTCAGACTGGTACAGTGGGTGCATGCTAGATTCATAACCCAAAGGTTTTTGAATCCCCTATAGGATTAATTTTTTTTTATATTTGTTTATTAATTAATTTATCTATCATTTGTAACTTATTTTCCTGTATCGGTTATGAAGGTTCTTTTATCGGTTTATTGTATATTTTTTTTAGTATATTCAGGCTAATTCATTTTGAATAATGTTAATGGAGTGAGGTCTACTGTTCACAGAACTACTAGTATATAGTTTTCATCGAATTTAAAAAATAAAAGCATGGTTTCATGTACACCAGAAAGCCATGTCAACGTTCCTCGAATGTACTGTACAAAGATAATGAAGGAAAACGAGTGAGGATTAACTAACGTCTTTGTTGATTTGGATTGGCTGACAAATTTGTTGATTACGTATCGCTTGTTTTCCTTGAATTTTTTATTTTAATCAGGTGCAAAATTAAATATTGCAAGAATCATCGAAGTTTGGAGCTTTGCCCAAGGTTCCTGTTAACTTTGGCTCTCGTGTGCCAAGCTGTTACAAGAGGGGGGGGGCTACTTTGTTTTGATTATTTGCTAACTTGTGAAAGTACCCTAACTACAGCTTTTCAAACAGAAATTGAAAATGTCTTGTGATGTACAATCATCGTTCAAAATCTTTGTATAGTGGTTGCTTGCAGCATCAAAGTTACAATTGAAGATGAGCCAGTGTTGTCACTTGTACGGTTTTCACAGGTCACCAGTTGCTTGTCAGGGTGTTCTTCGGACAAGCCAAAAAAATGTCCGGGTAACCCAGGTTTAAGGTATGGATGTCTCCAAAACCTGGTTTGTAAACCATGAAAATAACACAATCAGTTGTTATTTTCTTGTTTCACCTTGATTCGTATCAATTCCTTGGGATTGTAATCAAGTTAAATAAATAAATGAAAACTAAAACAATGCAATATCGTTGAAAAACAGTTTATAATTTGATTTGTCCACAAAACATCGATTATTTTATCGACGTATCGATTCATTATCAATATGTCGAAACTAACGATATTTTGTTCGGGTGAAATCCTTTCGAAAAGGTGGCAGCACCGAGATGAACTGACGAAAAAGTCATGTAAAATGTGAAACTGACAGAACAAAATGTCACGTAAAATGTTTGCTTGTTTTGTTTATTGGTTGTGTGATTGGAGAAGATTTTTAACAGTGAAGAAATGGACTTTTGCATTGAAATGGTTTTGCCAACTTTTGAAACCTTGAGTTGTATCTATTCTATGATGGAAGTGGAGTTTTGGTTTCAGATAAATGGGTGGGAAAAGTTTTGCTAACGGCGTGCAAAATTTTATCATTTTATTTTTTAGTCATCGGTAAATGTTGATTTCATCTTGTTTTGAACACCTTTTCAGGTTATTGTCGTTTTTTAGTTTCATGGTTCTTTTTTATTTTATTTTCACTACAGGTCTGTCACAGATCCTCGTGATGGGAAGCGAGTGGCCCTCAAGAAGATGCCCAATGTCTTCCAAAATCTGGTTTCCAGTAAACGTGTTTACCGAGAACTCAAGATGCTCTGCTTCTTTAAGCATGACAATGTAAGCATGAAATTTTGTTCATTTTCGACGGAATTGAACTGAAAGCGATTCTTCACCTTTTTAAAGAAGCTGGAATTTTGCTTTCCGTTTTTGGGTTGGTTAGAGAAATCAAAGACTTTTTTGGAGATGTCACGATACAGTGGAACTTGGTCTTATTTTGCTAGTTTGGCGTTTGATTTGAAACTCAATACATAGATGTGAGCAGTTGAAATGGGTTTTTTTCTTGTGTTGGGATGCGATTTGATGGGTTGAACGTTTTCATGAAGAATATCTGGATTGTAAATACTCTTGCGAGGAACAGTGGCAACACATAAACTTTACAAAAACTGAACTTCGCACATTGACGTACAAGAGAATTCTTGTAGGGTGGTGGTTTTAGTAAGGCTGACATGAAAGTAAAGAGCACCAATTCAATATATTGGTTTTTTTCAGGTATTGTCGGCCCAGGACATTCTGCAGCCACCGCACATCGACTTTCTCCAGGAGATGTATCCTTATTGTTTATACGTTTGTTTTTATTAAATCTTTTTTTTTTGCAATTAGAACTGTGTGAAATGCATTGTTTCTGCCTTAACGTCTGGGTTCAGCTATGTTGTAACAGAACTGATGCAAAGTGACCTACACAAAATCATTGTGTCACCTCAAGCCCTCACGTCGGATCATGTCAAAGTGTTTCTTTACCAGCTACTTAGAGGTACTTTGTTTTAAATTGGCTTTTGCCAGCAATATCTTATCGCGATGGTTTTGCTTTTATGTAGTATGTCAATTGATCGAGTTTGGTTTTAGGGTTGAAATATTTGCATTCGGCTCGGATTCTTCATCGAGACATCAAGCCAGGAAATTTGCTAGTGAACAGCAATTGTGTGCTCAAGGTATGGAATTTTCCGACCACCCTTTGCTGCTGTTGTTTTTTTTTGTTTTTTGTTTGAGAGAAATTCTAACTTTGGTATTCCCCTCCCAAGATTTGTGATTTTGGGTTGGCACGAGTGGAAGAGCCCGACGAGAACAAACACATGACTCAGGAGGTGGTGACTCAGTACTATCGAGCTCCCGAAATCCTGATGGGTGCCAGGCATTATTCTTCGGCCGTCGACATCTGGTCGGTGGGTTGCATCTTTGCCGAGCTACTTGGTCGTCGAATTCTCTTTCAAGCACAAAGCCCCATCCAGCAGGTGAGGAACATGGCGAACGTTATCGCTCACAGGACAAGTTTTGTACGATGGGTACAAACCAATGCGTTGTTTTTGTCTTTTCCAGTTGGATTTGATCATTGATCTACTTGGATCTCCATCGATGGAAGACATGAAATACGCGTGCGAGGGTGCCAGGTCGCACATGCTGCGCAGGCCACACAAGCCACCTTCTTTGGCTGCACTGTACACCTTGTCCAATCAAGCCACGCACGAAGCGGTGCATCTGCTTTGTCAGATGCTCGTGTTTGATCCCGTGAGTAGTCATTGCGTTGTGCGCTGTTGATCAATTGTTGCATATTTTTTTTTCGATGCTGATCGTTTGGCTTATTGAAACAGGATAAACGCATCTCGTGCACCGATGCCTTGGCGCATCCTTACTTGGACGAAGGGCGTCTTCGTTATCATTCCTGCATGTGCAGGTGTTGTCTGAATACAGCTGCTGGTCGACAATACACCACTGATTTCGAACCAGTAGCTTTGGGTCCGTTTGACGATTCGTTCGAGAAAGATCTTTCCTCTGTTCATCAGGTCAAAGGTAAGGTTTTTGCTGCACGTGAACGCAGTTTGGACTTGTTCATCTCCAATGATTGGATCGGTTGGGAAGAGGATTAACGTTGGAGGTGCTGCGCTCTTGGTGTCTTTTCAGAAAGGCTGCACAAGTTCATAATGGAACACTACCGGATGTCCAACCGTATTCCTCTGTGCATCAATCCTCAGTCGGCTGCCTTCAAGAGTTTTGCTAGGTAGGCTAGTCTCCTGGACTGGTCCCTCATCTGCTGCAGTCAACACACACTTTCCGGTATACATAACACTCGCAACCAATTGCAAATGCTTGCACCTCTTGAGAGCAGATTAAGGTAGTCTGGCTATGGAATGGGTTTCCGCAGTTGCACTTGTAGTAGTTGTTGCTTTTGGTTTGTTTGCTTGTTCTTTTGCGAGGGCATTTTGCTTTTCGCAGTCGTTTCAGGCAGCTGGAGTCAGTAGATGTGGGGCAACACTATGTAGTTCAAACTTGACTAGTGTAACTTGTAGGGGGGAGGGAGGCTTGGCATTTGTTTCCAGTAGATGTATTACTGGCAATGTATAGAATCAATGCATTCTACAAAATTCTTGGCCATTTGGCAATGTTGAAATAGCACTGTATATACAACTGTTGCGGTTAGTTTAGAATCAACATTTTGGGGGGGGGGGGAAGTAAGGTCAAATTTAGGCCTAACTTGAACCCTAACCTAAATTTTTGCTTCACACAAAGAGTTTAATTAACTAATTTAAGGTATGAATTAACGCTTGTTTTTAGTGTTAATTCAAACGTTGCCTAAACCAGGCTAGGCAAGTCTATAGAAGCCTGGATTTTATACATCGCCGGTAACAGAGGGACCAAACAAATTGCAAATGAGCTTCAATGCATTTTGTTGTTTAAGATTTCTCATAAAAAAAAGAATTGGTGTCTTGTTTGCTGACTCTGCTGTTTGATCCGAGAGTTTGATCACTTGTGAGCGTAGTACGACACGGCTTGCTACGGATAAATGATGGTTTCAATCTCTTTCGAAAGGTGCTGCCTTTGCGCTTGATGTGATTATAATGAATGTCATCGTTTGTGCCTTTGTTTTTACAATGATCAGTTTTCTTTTTTTTTTAGATTTTTATTGACAGTTGATTGGTTGAATGGGCTAATATGTTTTGTTGTCTTTTGTACTATTTGTATTAAAAAAATCATTGACCTGTGGCATTCGTTGCCAGTCTGAGGCAACGAATCTTGTGTTTTTCCAGGCACATGTCAAATATATATATGAAATAAGTGTAGTCCTAAAGAAGTGTATTTTATATATACACTTCTTTAGGACTGCAGTAACTTTTAAAGGACATTTTGTTTTTTGTTTGTTTCGTTGAAAAAAAAAAACAGCTATTGTAGCGTACATTGTTTTGTGTGAAATGACATTCATGCTTAATCCGCAGCTTACGAAAAATTTGTTATGTTTTCAAATTACTTAACGATTTCGATATATACTACAGTAGCAATTAGTCTATTTATGTATTGGTTCATTTTTTGTCGGCATTAATAGGTTACGTTTTATTGTAGCTCGACTGTTGCCCACCCATCCGAGTTGCCACCATCCCCTCATCAGTGGGAATGAATATAGATTGTGTCCACATTTCCGTTGTCACCCCAGCCGTTCAATTCCTAACGATGGCTATTTATTTGATTGGAAAGAAGTCGGCTTAAATGGCTGGTCTATTTCAATCGTCAGCGCTTTCATCTCCTTCCTTGGATTGGCAGCCTGTTGAGAACGGGACCAGCGTGAGGTTGGCATCACAACGACCGACAAACCAAAGAACAACTTGCATTATAACGATGACACATTCCAGATTCGCGCATCGTGGAAAAAGAAAAGTGTTTTCTCCGTTTCTCTCCTTTTTTTTGTATATACGTTTTTGCCATTTAACAAAACTTTTTCATTCATCACATTCGTCATTAGAGAAGATAGTGTGAATTTTTCATACCGTATTTGCAGAAATGCGACCAAATCCTTTGGGAAGAGGTTTCAAAGACTCTTTTAGTAGAAGAAAAAAGATGCATTGGTGCTCACTTTGGAAAGACTTCAAACCGGTCCGACTTATAATGATCTCCAACGAGCATGACGAGGACGGCCGAAGAGATGGATTTTTATATACACGTTCCGTTTATTATAAAACAAGCCTGTGCCAATCTTTTGTACGTAGTGGTGCTATTGCATTCCTGGGCATTTCAAGGATGATGGACGATGCCTCGTGTTTGTCGGGTTCGTCGCCATCGACGTTTGCAGTGTGCTGGAGAGGTTTCACCAGTCGGAGGCGAGTTACAAAGTCAAGAACGCCTGTGTGTATAATTTGTGGGTTTTTTTTGTTATTTTTACAATTCTTATTTTTTCGTAATGGCGAGTTGCGTTGGAAATAAGAAAAGTGCCGACTCGGAAGCGTGTTATAAGGATCGGTTCGATGGCTACTCGCACTCGGAAGAGGATTGGCCCAGAGTTCGATGGAAATTGCCACGACGAGGCATCAATTTTTGCTCACAATATTTTACGTGAAGTTTAATATCGCACTAGCAAGCAATGTGTGTTTTCCATGCCATATTTTTTTGTTTTTTTCTGTGCATGTTTGTGAGTTTTTAAACTGTACAGTCCACGATAAATCTTTTTCGTCGATAACGACGGATCACGATCTTTTCTTGCCATGCGCAGTGCTGAAAAGCAGCTAGGCCAGTAAAGTGACTACTACACTCCACAAGTCCATTGTGAAAAAAAAATTTTAACGTCTCCTTCCTCCCTCCACTTCCTGACCCGTTGCAGTGTTTATTTTATTTCTTTTATACGAAGGATGAATCATTACCAAAGCTTATATATTTTAGGTGAATGGTAAGGTACCAGTGGTGATCGACAATGCTATCATTGTATGTTGATTTATATATACATATATATATATAAAAACCTTTTGAAATTTGGCGAGTGGTGGTCAATGGACGAGCCAGAAAATTAGAATCGAGGTGTCTTCGCTGAATTTGTGTTTTATGCGTGCGAGTGGAGAGACTCGTGCGTGAAAACCGCACCGTTGTTTCTGTGGAGTCGAATTCCGTTACATTCCAGCAGCACCGGTACGGACACAGTTGTGGGTGATACTTTAGAGGTTCTGATTTCTGTGCATGATTTCCAAAACCAAATGCTACAGACAATCTTAGGCAATTCGTATTGCATTTTGTTACGTTTCTTTTTACTTTTCTCTGCAGAAGGCTAAAAAAATAATAGGTTTTATTATCGTCTCTCATGTTTTTATTTTTCACAACCATTGGGTTGGGATGGCACAACGATATGCACTTTCCATGGGCAGCTTGCACAGTGTTTTTCTCCTTGCGTCACGTTTCATTTCTATAGATATGTCGGTTTATATTATTATTATTTTTTTATAGGTTTCACTGTTAACACAAATTGGTTTGACATTCCGAACGGGTGTCTTTCACCATTTTTGTTATTTTTTTTTTTTCAAACATTGGTGGACGGTGTCTTAATTTTCATCTTCGAGCTTTTTGAGTTGCGACTGCAAGTTTTTAAGAATGCAAGTTTTGCAACGTTGGCAAAGTTAGGTGTTCCTCCTCGCTGACCTACGTCTCGATTTATTTATTTTTCTTGTTAAATTATGGAAATAGAAAAATAGTTGGCTTTTATTTTTATTCGTCAAAGACAAGTTATCTATAGTTATGGGTTTTATTTTTTTCTTCATCAGAATCAAATGTTGATTAGTTTTGCAAATCATCAATCTTTTCGGTCCATCGGCTAGGGTTGCTCAGCTGCCATTTTTATAGTACAGTAAGCTTGCCAATGCTACGTGAAACACTTATTCTAGAATTGGGATTTATTCCAAAGCTGTTTGGGTTTTGTTTACCCTGGAAATGTGGTTTAGGTTAGAAATTTTAATGCTGCTTTTGAATTACTTATTTTTTGCAACTTCAACTTCATATTGGGCTAAATTAAGTGAACAAGGATGATGATGATGATAGGCGACGATCTCGGAGTTGTTTTCTTTTTTCGGTCAGCCACACGTAGAAGAGTGCTTTAACTATTGCTAGCATTGGATTTGATATTGGTGCTGAACATCGATGCGTAGGCTGAATTGGTGTAAACAAAAAAGCCAACCTACAATTTGTGAGCAATACTATGTTGGGCTCTGTCCTGTTTTGTCCTCATCAGGCACGCCTCTTTTTTTGTACTACGTATGTGTGTGTTTGTGTGAATTTAGACAGTAGCTTTTTTTGGTTGTCCTTGCCGAAGCCAATGCTTGTTCACATCCCATTTCTGATAGCGTGTCTTATCATTACTCCCTATAAAACTAGATGTCGACTGCCAGCATGAAAACGTATTTTTATAGGTCAGTGTTCATTTTTAAACGAAATCAAAGTATAATATTGTGTGTCACTGATCGAAATTGCTTTTACGAATTTGCACCCTTTTTATGCACATTTTTTGGGTAATTGTTGGTATTAGTTGTTTATGGTAAATTAGAAAAGATGCCACCTAAAATGGCACTTGCTCTTCCAAGCATTTGTTTACCCTCCCCTTTTAATTAATATTAATCATCATCATTAATCTATTTTTTTTTATTTTATTTTTTTTGAGTTTTATTTTTGTAACATTAAGCAATATATTGTGTCGTGTTTTTTTTGGGGTTTTTTTATTTTTTTTATTATTATTTCAAGTCGAAACATGTGGGGAATCATGTTTTTTTTGGTGATGCGTTCCAAACACGTGACTTATCCCAGCAATGACTTTTTTTTCCTCAAACAAAAGTCACCCCTTTTCTGTGAAGGAAAACGCACGAAGCCCTCAACAATTTTCAGTGCCAAATGCAACAACTCAGGGAGCAACAGTTTCTTTTCTCATCAATATCCCAGTTCAAAATTTGTACTCGTATGCGTATTCCTATCTTGTACAGCTGCAGGGTAATTCCTCTGACAGAAGAAATAACAAACCACCAACATAAAGTCACTACCACTACTACTACTACTACAATAGAGGGTCAAAAAAAATCCCAGGCCAGTTATTTGGTGATTTCACTACTCGACCACCCGTAGGAAGAAGCATTGCCAAATCGTCACACACTGATGCCTGTGCAACCAGCCAACGGAGGTTTCACCTCCACATCCTCACCCACAAATAAACGGGACAGTTGCTTGCTCCCACATCACTGCCAACTTTTAATCTGGTCATGTGTACAGTTAGCAGAGTGCGTGGTCGAAAAGAACAAAAAACAAACGTAACGAAGGGAAGAAATTTGTTCAAATTGTTGCTCTGTCTGAATTTCTCTTTTATCAATCTTAATCCGTTGATTGAAGGAAATTTGTTTTTTTTTTATCGTGTTTTCATTACCTCCTAACGCTTTGTTCTCCAGTGTCCCCCTTCGCTCCACTTAACCCTTGCAACACACGAAAGCACTTCTCAACTGTACACAGTTTTTCCTTGGACTGCTAATATTGTACAGTGATGTTTTTAAGCCTATTTTTTAGGTAGAATTATTTATGTTTTCTATTGGTTGGTGTGGAAGTAATTTGTAGATTTATACCATTGTAGAGTATAACTGTTTTTTTTAGGGTAGACCAATGAGGCTATTCTTTCAGCCAATAAAAATCTTGAAAAGAACTTGACTTGTTCTGTTTGTGATTGTTTCGTGGTTTGACGATGTCTTCTCGCTTAGGCGCAAAAGCATTTTACTCTTTAAGTCTTTTCTTCGGTTTTGTATGTTTACTTATAGTTGGTTTATATTTTAAATATATTACTGCCAATCTTTTGTGGTGCTATGTAAAGTATTGTTTTATTATTTTGGAATAATAGCTGCTTTATTCAGATATTATAGTATACAACTACAGTATTGTTGTTGTTAGCCCAGCTGCTAAACAGTGATGATGTTAATTGTTGTTGTTCTGCTTCAAGCTAAATTTTTGATGGACAAATAGAATGGCATAGCTGTGGCACAGTGCACTAAATCTAGAAAGGAACCATTAATCTCCAATAGAAAACTTGGATGCTCTTGCTGGTTAGTTCTTTTTCCCTCCATTTTTTTATGGATGATTGTTTGAAACTGTGGCCAAAAATGTTGACCGGTAATGTTTTGTGCAGAGAACAAGCAAGTTGACGGAATGGAGATCATTGACTATCTTCCTAGTGTGGCATTGGAAGCAGTTTGTATAGTTGGATTTAGTGTGGTGTACATAAAAATACATCGTCTGAAGTATGCACTATCGCAGGTATTGGAATCGACCAATTTCTGATTTTGATTTCAAAGTCAGAATTTCGAGTCTTGATTTCAAAGTCTACCAGAAAGTTGAGCTTTTTGGTAGACTTTGGTTTTAGGTTGGTGGGCGAAGTGTAGGTAAAATATCGTTAACATAAATGGAATAGTTTGGAATGTTTTTACCTAACCTAGTGCTATGGGTGTAGAAACCAGGTCAGGTTAAGTTAGAAAATACAACATTAAAATATTCCATTTATGTTAACGATGTTTTACCTAAGCTCTGCCCACCAACCTAAAACCACAGTTTACCGCTTTTTTTTGCACAATATGCCGTTGCTTACGAAAATGGGTCAGTTTGAAATAGATTTCAGACAATTGGAAAGCGCAATGACTTTTTTTCATGATGACCATTGGAAAACATGATTTTAGACAATTGAAAGGCGCAATGCCTTTTTTCATGATGGCAGTTTTGCATGGTTATTTTTCTTTCAGAAGCTCTTGGGCTATATTGAATGCAAATTGAGGAGAGCTTACGATCGGGTAGGCGTTGCCGACCTCTTTAAGCGCAACTCTCTAGTCAGCTCGTACTTCCTTGGTGGGAGATTTCCCAATGGTAAGCTCCCTGCTGATGAAAAGCAGGATGTCGCTGAAACAGCACTCGGAATGTTGGAGGAGGATTCGCAATCTACCGGATGTTGGACGTCTGGAATAGAAACCCCTTTACCTGACCTTGCAACCATTGTGTGCAACATGCCGTTGGATTACACTTGTGCCGAAATTTACTTCGAGACGTTTGAAAGACTGGCACGCAAGCATCGGGTAGGTCTCAAGTTTGGATTTGTCGTGGTGATCGGTGGTGGAATCGATGGTTGCAGTTTGGTAGAAGTACGATACGGTTTGTTCACGTAAGGATTTTTTGTGACAGAAAGTCGACGTCGCATCCATCATCCAAACCATCCAGGAAATGGTGAAACAGCAAAAGAATATCTACCGGTACGTAAATTCTGTTCGGGCACATGTTTTTTGTTTTTACGTTGAGTGACAAGATGAAGTTTATTTTCAGTGGTAACAAGTTGCCAGTCGAGGTTGTAGGTAAGCCATGCTTCCTAGGCGTTGTTTAGATTGCATTGTGCCAAATTGTTGAAGACAAGAATCTTTCAGAGCTTTGCTTGCGGAAGATTGGCTTCACAATCAATGTTTGTGAAATCACCACTTGTTCGAGCCCAAAGCCACCGGCTTCGCAGAATTCACCCGGAGATAACATCGTCACTGTGGCACATGAAAACTGTGCTGTTCTTTTAATAGCAGAAAGTCATCATCCCCAAGCTCAGTGTCAAAGTTATTGCACACCACTTAATGATAGGTTTGGTTGAGATGGAACTACCGAGTGTCCGTTTTTGTTTTCTTCCCTTTGAAATATTTGTTGTTTTGGTAATGCCACATTATTCAAATCATATTCATACTTTAATAAATTTGTGTTTATCAATGGGGAAATGCTAAAAGTGTGTCACTGCAATGTTGATCGTCTCTTTGAAATTGGAGCTTTGAAACCATTGCACCACAAAGCAGAAACGTATTCATTTTACGATGAACGCTTATTAAGTGGGTTTTTTTTAACTAACCTAAACTGGTGTCTACTATACCCACTGACACTAGGTTAGTTGAAATAAACTATTAGTATTAGTGCCAATCAGTGGTGCCCTCAACGATGGCTGATCGTTTAAGACGACCAGTAATTATTAGCTACAACTTTGATGCCCTATTCTATGGCCGTAGCTATGAAGGTTTTCTAACAATCCGAAATTTTGTCAAAGCATGTCATTCAGGCACTAAGAAAATAAAAAATCGCACCCCACATGCAGGTACTTTTTCAGGGGTGATCCTAGGGTACTAGTCCTCTACTTAAAAAGACACCACAAGTGTTTTCTCTGTTTAAAGAAAACGTATCAAAGAAGAACCAGTTAGTATTATTTGACGAAAATAAAACTAAAAACCAATATTCTTATTTTTATGTTAGTTTATTTATCAAAACAAATTAAAAACTACATAATATTTTTAAACAATCGATCAAAAAAGGTACTTTTTTATTATATGCCCAAACTGATTTTGGCGCTACTCGTTGTTACTCAGGTTATGGGTTTGGAGGGGTGGGTTAGGTTAGAAAAGCAAACCTACCTGTATGACTTACCCCAACCTAACCCCCGGATTTTTTAGGATTAGGATTTCAGCAATTTAGCATTTAAATTAAAATTTTAGATTTTAAATTTTTAGGTTTTTTTATGATTTTAAATTTTTAGGATTTTAAATTTCAATTTTTTAGGATTTTAAATTTTAAATTTTTAGGATTTAAAATTTTTTAAATTAGGATTTTCAGAATTTTAGGAATTTAGCATTTAAATTTTTATTTAAATTTTTAGGATTAATATTATAAAGAAAGTTCAGTTCAGTTCAGTTCAAATTGTTTATTTCAACATAGAAAATGAGATAATGATACAAAGAATATATATTTTGATTCAGAAAGGTAACAAAATGGAACATTGAACAACAAAATGAAACAGTGAACAACAAAATGGAACGGTGAACAACAAAATGGAAAATTGAACAACTTACTAGTACAGTTCGGACGCAAAGCTCCAATAAGTATCACCACGGTCCTCTTTGGACACGAAGGCCAAGAAGTTGGACCACAATCGATCTTGTTCATTCTCTTCCATGTCCGTCACTATCACTGAGTTTGGACATTCTGGTGCAAGTTTTGGAATGATGTTGGCGGGTGAAACTCGTGGTCTTCTTCTTCGAAAGCGTCGCATCACCCATTGTCTCAACAATCGTGGCCAGCGTGTGACACGACCTAAACGTTCTCTCATTGAAGGATCCATGATGAGTGAATTCAGGGGTTGGTATCAATGGGAATAATATAAAACTCAATTTGCAGAATGTTTATTTTGTTATGCACATGGTAACGCCCAAAACAAAATTTTAAAAATGTTTATTAAGCTTTTTTCGTGGTTCACCACCAGAGTTAATTTTTTAGTTATAATAATTACATCCAGTTCCTATGGGGGAAAAAATAAAAGATCTGACTTCATCATCAAAGATAATAAAAAACAATCTCATACCTCACAATGAAACACCTAGCTTGCTTTTTTCATGTTTTTCGATGTTTATAAATATAAATAATAAATATAATTTCATATGTTTCCTAAAGCAGGAATTTCAATGCACCAGAAACAATTTTTGCTTGCAAGTAAAGCCCTTCGGAAATGCGAAGGCGTCCATCCACTGTTGCAGGACATTAAAACACATTCAACTCTGCAACCGTCCATCCTGCTGAGATCGCACATATATTAATGGAAAGCTAAGAAAGAGGTCTACAACTTTGATGTTCTATTCTATGGCCGTAGCTATGAAGGTTTTCTAACAATCCGAAATTTTGTCAAAACATGTCATTTAGGCACCAAGAAACTAAGAAATCGCACCCCACATGCAGGTACTTTTGCATGGACGCCTTCGCATTTACGAAGGGCTTTACTTACAAGCAAAGGTTGTTTCTGGTGCATTGAAATTCTTGCCTTAGGAAACATATGAAATTATATTTATTATTTATAAACATCGAAAAACATGAAAAAAGTAGGCTAGATGTTTCATTGTGAGGTATGAGATTGTTTTTTATTATCTTTGATGATAAAGTTAGATTTTTAATTTCTCCCCCATAGGAACTGGATGTAATTATTATTATTACTAAAAAATTAACTTTGGTGGGCATTACCACGTGAACCACGAAAAAAACGTAATAAACTTGTTTAAAATTTTGTTTTAGGCGTTACCATGTGCATAACAAAATAAACATTCTGCAAATCGAGTTTTATATTATTCCCATTGATACCAACCCCTGAATTCATTCTCTTTCTAATCACTCATCATGGATCCTTCAATGAGAGAACGTTTAGGTGTCAAACGCTGGCCACGATTGATGAGACAATGGGTGATGCGACACTTTCGAAGAAGAAGACCACGACCCTCACCCACCAACATCATTCCAGAACTTGCACCAGAATGTCCAAACTCAGTGATAATGACGGACATGGAAGAGAATGAACAAGATCGATTGTGGTCCAACTTCTTGGCCTTCGTGTCCAAAGAGGACTCTGGTAATTATTGGAGCTTTGCGTCCGAACTGTTCTAGTAAGTTGTTCAATGTTCATATTTGGTGTTGTTTACTGTTTCATTTTGTTGTTCAATGTTCCATTTTGTTGTTTAATGTTTCATTTTGTTGTTCAATGTTCCATTTTGTTGTTCACTGTTCTATTTTATATGCATGGGTTAATTAGAATCCTTTCTTGTACTTTTTCATTATATGCCCGAACTGATTTTGGCGCTACTCGTTGTTACTCAGGTGGAAGAACTGTAGAACTGCCCCGCATCCACGCTTTCTCTAACGCTTTCATTATAATATTAATCCTAAAAATTTTAATGAAAATTTAAATGCTAAATTCCTGAAGCAAAGTGAAGCTGAAGCAATTCTGGAAAAAGAGACCGGGACAGACGAAAACGGATGGCTATTGGATTCGGGAGCTACATCCCATATGTCAAACGATAAGAATATCTTCGATGAAATGAAAGAACATGAGGCTGTAGTTTATACAGCAAACGTCAGAGAAGTAATGAGTGTTACGGACATTGGGTCAATTTCAATGATTAGACCAGGCACGAATGACAACATTACTCTGAAAGATGTGTTCATGGTTTCTCAACTGAAGACCAATTTGATGTCAGTAATCAAGATAGTGGATAAAGGCTATGGAGTGACATTCAATAAGGAAAAAGCTCAAGTGTTGTGCCGGACGGGTGAAGTTCTCATAGAAGCTATACGTGATGGGAACAGATTCGTATTAATGGCTGAACCGAAGCATCAACAATCAAAAGAACAAGCCAATGTTACGACTATGTCTGATGTTGTCAGATGGCACAGAAGACTTGGTCATATCAACGTCAGGACTTTACAAGAAATGCATGATCAAGGAATTGTTCGAAACTTTGAAATGAGAAGAGTTGAAGAATTTGAGCCATGCACTACGTGTATCGAGGCGAAGATGACAAGAAAACCTCATCCCAGGGTGAACCATAGACCACTATGGAACTCTGGCATGCAAATGTCATGGGCCCAATATCTCCAAATTCGATCGGAGCAGCGACGTACATTCTCACGATAGTGGACGATTGGTTGAGAAGAATTTTCATGGACGTAATGAAAAGCAAAGCAAAGACATCTGGAAAACTCAAAGACATAATCAACAGGATGAAAAACCAATCAGGAAGAAAATTGAAAAAGATAAGGACGGACAATGGAGGAAAGTTCGTAGCCATGGAGTTTGAAGAATGGTTGATCAAGAAAGGGATTGCGCACCAACGCACGGTTCCGTATAATCCACAGAGTAATGCCATTGCAGAAAGAGCGAATAGAACAATAATGGAAATAACACGGTCATTGCTGATGGGATCCAAGTTACCGAAGAAGTTTTGGGCAGAAGCAGCCTTCACGGCGGTGTACATCAAAAATCGGTGGAGATCTCGTGTACATGGACTAACTCCCATGGAAGTTTGGAAAGACTATGAGCTAACAGTAAAACATCTGAAAGTATTTGGCTGTAAAGCATTTGTCATCAACAATAATCCAAACCGAAGAAAACTTGACTCAAGAACACAAAAAGGAATCTTCGTAGGGTACTCCAGATTCAGAAAAGCATATCGAATTTACTACCCTGAAACGAATAAAGTTGAAGAGAGCCAGCATGTAACGTTTTTAGAGAATGATATACAAATGTTGGAAAACCAAACTGAAAATGACAATGACTCAGGTGAAGAAGAAGAATTGCGTGTTCAATGTCAATATCATGACGATTCGTGTGAAAATGAAACAAGGAGCGAAAAAAGTGGTGAAGATGATAATGAAAATGTGGAAAATGGAAGAAACAAAGAAATACCTACTGTAAACTTGGAAATTGAGGACGAACGTGAACTTGATGAAGAGAATAGCAGTCGAGAATTTGACGACGTACTCGTGGAAAACGAAAATGAGGAAACGGATGGAAATGATGAACTCCAACACGAAGAATGTGTTGGACAACAACGCAGAGGTAGAAAGTTTTTAAATACTTGTTATTTGCTAGCAAGAAAAAAAAGATATAGCATTGTTGTAATTAAAGAGAGAGAGAGAGAGAGAAAGAGAGAGAGAGAGAGAGAGAGAGACTATTGTTGAGTTAAACGACGAAGGTGGTATAGTTTCGTTATAGCTATGTTGTTTGTACAAGTTACATGACACAAGGTGTCAACTGAACTGTTAATCTACTCATACTACGTGCAAGTCACACACTGTGGCAGTCTATATTTTCAATACAGTTATTCTTTACATTCTACTGAAATGTGTGCAAGAAGTTATTTGATCGACAACACCCCACAGCCTAAAAACATCGGTTCACAATCAGTTTCATCACAATACTGAGCGTGACACCGACAAATAGATTTGTGGATCAGATGTTCACACTAATCACAGAACATACCCTTTTGGTTATGGTGCAGGTTGGGTTGAAACAGAAAAAAGTTTTGATTTATAAGGGCAAGTAAGGTAAGATAGTAAAGGCAAGAGCAAGAAATGGTGGAATTCTGGTATAAAAAAATTATTTTGTGGAACGTAATTTAAAATATCAGTTATGGGTCACTTCACCGTCCATGGAAAATGCAAACCATTTGTCTGTGGTTAAGAAGAAGAAGTATAAAAGTGCGATTAGGCTGGCCAAAAGAGGTTTAGTTGAGCATACTAGTAATTGGTCGGAATTATGGCAACAGGTTAGAAATAAGAGGGTGGTCCTCAAGGTGGAACTGGATAATGAGTGTTGGAAAGATTTTATTGTGTGGTGTAGTAATCCTATCCATAAAGTTAAAAGGAATGGTTCCCGCGTTAGCTGGGTTTGAGAAGAACAGGGATGAGGGAACTGAATTGGAGTTGGAAGAAGATCATTTCCTTGTGGAATTGAAAGCAATGAAGAGACATTTTTCGTATCCCAGGGATGTTTTTCAGAGAGATGTTCAGTGGCGCACCCAGGGGGAGGGGTTAGGGGTTAAAAAAAAACTCCCGAAATTATTTCTCTAAAAATCCAAAAAATGTGAAAGAAAAACCAACAACAAAAACAAAAACTTCAACGGCTAGC
>JAQIWH010002081.1:0-26676 GCA_034695005.1 Cryptops parisi
AATAATAATAATAATAATAATAATAACTTTTACATCCCTAACAAAAAAAAGATAGAAATGTCATCAATGAACAGATCGAATAGCAGTGGTAATTTTGATATCTTCAGAAAACAAACTGCACTTTAGCCAATTCATATAATCTTTTTCAGAATAGGTGGGAACTCTATTATAACTTGATCTTTTATCCATGTAACCGTAATTCATACACGATGTCCAAGTTCGAGAAAAGGTAGCAATGAACGCAGATTTTATGCTATTGGGAAAAATTGTTTGGGCTATTCAAATGATTTTGAATAGCCCAAGAGGCCATAACAACATTATTTAAATGTTCAAGGCCAGCCAATTCTCATTCGAACCATCTATAGTCACCTATCAAAAAGCCGTCTTTTACGAACTCTCAGTCTGAGAACACAATCCTCAACCGACTTTTAAAAAATTCATTTTTAGATGCTTGAGGGGTCGATAACGCTGTCTCCACGGCATACTGTTCATTTTCGGCGCAAAGGCATTTTTCGGTTGGATTTCTGGATCTAGGTGTATGATACATTCTTAATAGCCTGAAAGTTTAAATTCTTTCTAGCACATACGGCAAGATCATCTTTTTTGGATGCGTGCGCGTGTGTGCTTCGCAATATTCGTTACAGTTAGACTACCGGTTTCGGTTTTAAGTTATGTTTTGTTTTAAATTTAACAACAACACCGTGTGCTGTTTGAAAATTAAATTATCCACCTGACACAACAATACAGAGATAGTCGCACACTTTCTGACGACAATTTTGGCTCACCAAATAAGCTGGTTCACCCTTTTGGAGTGTGATTTAATTGTATATCAAGTTTCAGTTTCTTACCTATTCTGTTTTACGCGTAATGTTTGCTGTGACAAAGGATCTTCCATGGCTTTTATATATATAGTTTATATGATATAGTTTGATAAATACAGTGAACCCTCCTTATCCGCGGATTTAACTATCCGCGGGTCAAAAATAATCGATATTTTTGGGAGGAAATCGATATTTCGAAAACATCCTTCAACGAAAACTTCAATTTGATGCGCGTGGAGCACTATACTTTTGCTTCGTTAGTAAATAATTTTCATAATCTGGATTTCATGTCAACCCTCTTTACATATATGTGGATGACAATGTCAAGTCTTTTTTCCACCAAATTCAAAAATTATATGAAAATTTTAGGTGTTATTTTCGATAACAATATGACTTTGTCGTCCATATTGAACATTTAATTAATAAGCTTCATACAAACATTTTCATTAAAAGATTATTAACGTTTATCGACCGTTACAAAAAAGTTTGTATTTATTAAAACAAAGATTCAATCAATATTAACGTAGGGCATCATTCTCTGGTCTCAAACATCCAAATACCGAATAAGACTTCTTACTACAGCTTATAACATAATTAGAATTTCAAAAAAGTTGAGACATCCCCTAAGACTTCTCACCATTCTCAAATTAATAACTGTACTTTCCGGTTATAGCGAGGCCCGTCTGAGGCTGCTATTTGCTTGTACTTGGGTTTATTTTGCATGTTAGGTTAGGAAAACAAAACAAAATCATACATTTAATACGTTTCTTTGTTTTTCCTAACCTAACTTGCGAAATAAACCCATAGCCAAGTAAATAAATAAACCCATAAGCAAATAGCAACATCAGACGGGCCTCGCTATAACCGGAAAGTACCATGCCAATATAGTTGTTTCATTTTTTTTTATAATTTAGATTAGATGTATGCGATTTTCGATAAATTTCATGAATCGAAATTTTCAAGAAATGAAAAACTATATTGGACAACTCTAGCATTTGCATCACACGTGACGTATACATTTTGAAAGAAAAGCAGCAGATGTAGGAACATTCAATCTTGTGAACTTCCAACAAAATCGCATAAGAGCGATATTTTCATACATGTAATAAGCGTGTTGAAGGATTCTTTCATCGCATGAATTTAGTACAGTAAGGCAAAATCACTTATAAGAAACTCGCATAAATCGAGAACTTCACATTTATAATGAATAAGCAAATCGATATTTTTAGCAAAGTCGATCTGATATATAAGGTTCACAGATAACAGAGACAGAAACAGATAACAGCTTTTATTACATAGATTGGGTTTATGGCATTTATTTATGTAGCATACAGTTATTTGTTTATTGTCCCAAAGTTTACAGTCTTAATGTGCAGGATCAATTTACAAGTTTTTGGCATTATATTTGTCACCAGGTTATGTATTTTGGATATTTAAACTTTTTTCTGTGTTTTTTACATGAGTAGGCCTACTGCCCTCAGTTCAGTTCCAATTAGCAGTGATTCAGGTTATGGATTTCGGATTATTAAATATTTTTCTGTGTTTTTCAGTGTACTTTTACTGCTATTCCAAATAGCAGTGACTCTGTAATATTAGGTATGTTAACCAATTGGCCAATTGATAGCTGTTTTATGTACAATGAAGATGGTAGATGTGGAGCTAAGTCTTTTGGAAAGAACTTTCAACAAGTGGGAATTCGAAATTCGCTTGTAGGTAGTGGCAGAGCATGACCAAAGAGCCAATACAATAAAGTATTGAGGATTCTGGTCATGGCATGACTTGCTGAAAATCAAAGGTTCCACACCGCTGAAAAGAGATGACCAAGAAGTGATGTTTTTTTTTAATCCTAAGAAAATGTAGAGGGCTAATGTGAGGCATTGGGTTTCAATAATATAGACCTTCGGATTATAATTAGAAAATGACCTGACACTGGCGCGAAAGAATGCGCCAAAGTTCCTAGTCATTTTTTTAAGGTTTTGTGTACAGTCAATGAAGATAAAAGATGGTTCTCTTTTCATTTTTGGTTTGCTTCGAACGCTGATTAATGTTATTGCATGATAATGTCTGTGCTGGGTGTTGTGTCGTGTGTATGTGGTAGTACAGGAATGAAAGTTGGTTGTATCGTTGTAAACGAAACTTGTTGTAGTGCCAATGTTGATGCTAGTGATTGCCATGGAGGTGATCTTTTCTTGGAAGGTTTTTGGTCGTGAGTAATTTTAGGTACTGGCAGTTAAAAAGGATGAAAGTCTCCCTTCTCACCTTCCCTAATTCATTTGTCAGATGTGGCTGATTTATTACAGTCGACCTTTAATTTAGCAGAAAAATGTAATTGTGGATTACGTCTAGACAGTAACGTGCCATGACTGGATAATGGCTACAATGGCCGAGCTAAGCATTGACATTTCAACCCAGCGAAGGAAATTGTGGCAGGGGTTTGTTTCCGTGGAAAAATGCTTAAGAAAACAAAATCTGTGTGGGTTATTTATTCGAAAATTGCCCACTATGCGCGAACGATAAAGAAAGTGGAGTTAGCATTAGTCAAATTTTATGCGTTTTTGATTATGCTTCTGTCGTTTACATGCAACTGAATGCTTCAGTTCCACGTGGCGTTGTTCCCTCCTAGGTCAGTGCCATGAATAAAGGCCTGAATTCATTTATCCTGCAGGCTCTATGTATCTGTAATGATGGACTCCAAGCTACAGGAGTCAAGGTTAAATAGCCCTTACACAACAATAAAAAGAAATAAATTTTTATTTACGATGTACTCAAAATGAACGAGCTCTACAATATGTGTATTAACTCATGACTGGGTATGAAAAAATTGGTATGTATTATCTGTAAATCGGTCAGAGGATCTACGATTGATGTGAAAACAGTGTCAAGTTGAGATTTGGAATCAGTTGATTATAAATAATTATTGTGCACTTAAATTTCAATTACGGTTTTGTCTTGTGACGTCATGATCAAAAGTTCAGCCAGTCTTCTTGGGGGTTTTTACAAAAACTCGCATATATATATATATCGACAGTTACAAATCGACAACCAACTATAGGACACTTCAATTGTGTCACAAACATAAGGATAACAGCGAATTTGTCTCGCGTATAACGACAACCTAGGAGTAATTTTCTTATCGCATATCACCGAAATTGTATAAGGAACATAGGACTTCCTGTGGTGGTCTAATGTGGTGATCATAAAGGTTTTGCTGTCATATGCAGGTTGCGGAAAGTCGTATATGTCAAAGACTTTCTATACTATTCTTGTTGTAATGAAAGTTTACTGTGGTATGTAATTTGCTGTAGTAAGTACGATACTATATGTATCACGAGAATGGCATAAAAGCGAATACGTCGATGGTTTTCTGTGTATTTTAATGTGGCGATAAAGGTTTGCCACTGTATATATACTAGTATGTGACTTCTAGTATACTATATTGTGCATAGATTTTCAACCAAGCTGAAAATGATTGGTCTGTTTAACCCGTGCAACAACCATAATTTTTTGAAATTTACTTGCTGTGGATCAGCTTTTGTTTTTTTGTTTTTAAAAAGCTCGTGTTTGCAAGAGACTTTCTTTAGTTTATTTAAGGAAGCCCAAAGTAAAAGTTGGATACGAAAAGTTGATGGAAGCCGCTACTTTAATTTCTTTTTCCAACCTACACGGTGTGCAGTGAAGTTGTAAATTTTAAGTCTCTAGTAATTTCGCTTGATTGGCCCGAGGCAAAGAACATTTTCCACCTAACCTCAGGTTCCTTCTTCAACATGTATTCTCGCCTTGCTTGTCAATTACCCGTACTTGGGCTAATCGTTCGCTGCTTCGAAATTTTGTAACTTTCGTTTAACTCCGTAAAAAAAAATACGAGATCTCCTCCTAAATATTACCCTAAAGTTGGCAACTTTAAAGGAAACATGTTTGAATAAGACGCTGCTAAATGAAATTAGGTTTTATTTAATGAAATTTAAAGAAACGGAAAGAAAAATTTCATGTGTTCAAATAGAAGATGATAATCAGTTAGGATGGTGAAAATACTTAGTTTACTACAATTTTGCATCGAGAAAAATGATTTATTAGAATTATAGAATTTTTGGAGATGTCAAAAAAATTAGATGTATTTGAAAACTGTTTCAAAATAACAAACTCTATACAATATATAATACTTGATTTGATGGTGGTAAGAAATAGGTTCTTTTTTATTAACGAAGTGGCCGCTTGTGGCGCTAGTAGCGCGGTTACTAGCTAGTAGCCAGGAACAGAAAAATACGTACCAGAAAGACATTGTAAATTGTTGTAAATAACTAAATTCTACCCATGTTGCTGAATTGAGTAAAAAACTTGCTACATTCAAACCTGTTTTTTTTTCCTCTGAAAAATTGAAACATTTATTGTAAATTTTTTTGTTGACTAAATTAGTTGTGGTGGGTGGTTAATATTTTTTCCAAAGTATTTTACAATATTTTTTTTTTTAATTTCACGACATTGAAACTAGCGTTTAAGATATGGTGCAGTGTTGTTATTTTTTTTCATTCACTCTTAAAAAAAATAATTATTTCGACTTTTTCTTTGAATTTTTTTATTATCTAAGTTCTCTATCATCATTTTAAACCTCTACAGAAGTGGGTGGGTGATGGGTTTTTTTTTTTTTCAATCGAGGCGAATGATTTGGCATTAATGACAGTGATCATGGTGAAAATGGTGAGTTCTTGTATAGCTTCCTCTCCCAAATGTATTGTCAGTCGGTGACCTTCTGCCTAGAAGAGAAGCATCAGGCACGTCTAGGAACAGCGAGAGTTCCAATTTTGCTCGCTTCATCGCAACCCATATAAAATGATCCCGTCAGAAATAAAGCTGTCATGCCACCTCTGGTGGCTTTCGATTCGATTCCTGACTCTGGGGTTGTGCAGTCAGCATGGGACGTAATGAAACTTGCAGGTCGACAAGGGGAATACACTACAACAGACACACACCAAAAAAAGAGAGAGAGAAAAATAGAAAAGAGAGAGAAGTATTAACTGCACATAGGCACATAAGCTACTGTACTGTTGAAGAACGAGGCACATTCGAGCACATGGAAAGGAGGATGAGTTTGGGAAGAAGGGGGCAAATAAAAGTACATTTCGGTTGGTAATGATGACGGTCTGCAACCCTGGGGATTTTCAGATGGGTTTTCCCTCCCTTTTGCTAGAGACTTGAGCCCACTCTCCCCTTTTGAAGGTTAATAAGTTTGGGTTTATATAGCCAGCCCCCTTGCCTCAATATTTCGGGATCTCGGTTGTGGTGTCCTCCAGCTGTTGACACACTATGATGGAACCCCATATATACAGAAAAGCAAAGTGTATACTGGATAAACACGGGTTGGTTGGCTGGAAAAGCGATGGAACGACGAGTTTATTGGGTATTTTTCTAGAAATCGTAATTTATGGCTTGTAGTGTGGAGAGGAGAGGAAGTCGAAGTTATCTTCAGCAGAGTTCGCCACATCACGGAAGTTCTGTTTGGAAGTTATTCGTGGAGCAGTTTTTCAATTTGGACATTGCCTCTTATCGCGGAATGTTTCATGTTAACTGTATGTCTCGATCTTTTTGTCCATCTTCTTAATACGACAGTATCCAAAGAATTCTTGTGGGTTTATGTAATATCAGTGTTGGAGATTCGACATTTTGTTCACTTTGCGATAAATGGAAGTACCCAGTGGTGTACTACCAATTTCTTACGGGGTTTGGAAATGTCAATGTTTACAAGAAAAAGTTGTTTGAAGAATCTATTTTTTTTTTGGTAAAAAAATTAAATTTTTTCCAAATAATCGTTCATTTGTTCAAATTTTCATCAATAATATTGATAGTGTAGACTGTAGGCAAAGGAAAATTAAAGCCAAATTTGGAGCGTTCATTAGTTTTTATACAGATGTGGCGTTTTTTCACATTTGACTGAAAATAACGGGTTAATATAGCAAAAACTAAGAAATATCAAGGTTCTCGGAAAATCACCCAAGATTGTGATAGGGTTGGATAATCTACGATTGAAGGGCTTCGGGCAATATGATGATAAGCCACATTTTAAAAATTGTTCAGGAGAGTCATTTTAAAAGTGAGAAACTCCAGAGTGCTACACTGAGCAACAAAGTGATTCTCTATATTATGCTGCCATTTTCTGGAAAGTCCAAGAAGTTGTAAAGTAACTAGCTAGAAACAGTACCGAGGAAGAGTTTGATGTTAAAATTTCATTTTTGGGGAAAAGTGTGGCTTATCATTATATTGCCCGGAGGCCTTCAATTTAACAATGGACTCGAAACACCAGCTTACATGTTTGACAAGGGGAGTCCCTACTAAGACAGTTGGACGCCTCTCTTACAAAACAGTATTAGAAGTACCGAAAAGTTTGTAACTTATGTTTCATCCAATCATGAACGAGAAAAAAAACCCGACATTAGTTAATTAATTATTTAATTCCAACATACACCAGAGTACCTTTGGAAAGTCTGTCAAACTTTCTTGCAATTCCCTCGTGACGTGCAATTTAACGCAAAAACAAATTTAAATGCTCTCTTAACTTTTTATGTTTTCTCTACAAGTGCAAAGCGTCACAATAAGCTGTTTTCAACTTTTATTTCGTCGAAGGTTTGCGAAAGATTTTACTGCTACTTCCCATTGAGTTCCAAGATAGAAAAATGATAACAAAAGCGGCCACTGACAAAGAGAGAGATTACATTGATCGTAAGCAGCTTAGAGAGCTTTCTAGTGATGAGCAAACGATGGCATAAGTTTTCATTCGATCGTATTCACTTTTTTTCTTGTTTGTTTTTAGTTCCTCTCTCATATGCTAGGATTTATTCTATATTATCATTTCACATCACTTTTTTTTTTATAGAAAAATAGTATTTATCATTGTTGTTGATTTTCCACCAAATGTTGTTCTCTTGTCAGTGAAATGCATCATGAAAATATCCAACATTCACGTTTTGTTGGAGGGGGTATATGAATTCTGAGAAATGTGGATTATAGCCATACGTTGGTTTTTTTTCTAGAGACGTGTTGACTGGGTCGCTATGAGAAGTCACTGGTGGAATGATCGACATGTGATGCTCGCAGACCCTTATTTTTTTTTTATCTATTTCATTTCGCATCTTCACCTATCTTGCATCTCATCTTGCTTTTCACTTGCCAACGTGGGGAGATGATGAAGGAACCCAAGTGGAATCCTTTTCATTACTTTTGGATTTACATCATTTTGGAGAAACCTGGTGAAATTCCTGGTGCGTGAGGCACATATTGGCCGATGAAAGATGGAACAAAATGGTACAGGAAGGTGAAAGAGGAGAAATATTTTCTTTAACGTGTGTTTGTGGCCATTTACTTGTTTGAAGTTGTTTTTTTTTTTTAAACATACAGTGTGAGGGAAAAAAATCATGTAATACATGAAGAAGATAAAGAGATTGCATTGTGTTTTGAAGAATTTTTATTTTTTTTACTGGTAACCTTTGTAGAGAAATAATTTTCTAAAAAACCTTACGAACTTTAATGATATAGTGGAATCAATCGAAACCCTTTATTGGAAGTTTCTTTGAGAAGAAAATCGACAACAAGAACGTCGAACACTAATTGACTCATACTCTAATTAGTTCCATGTTGTGTTGTGTCACAGAGTTGTTACTCACTTAAAATATTAATGCTGATGCTACAATATGCAAGTGTCAATAGTCAAAAATCATTACGAGTTGTTGCTGCCACTACAAATCATCATTAAACCGATCTCCCGTGTGAATTGAATTGTTTGATGACCGATGATGATGATGACGATAACTCATGTCTCTTTGTTAGTTGTCGAACTGTATAAAGAATCTAGTTACATGTTTTTAACATTTTAATGTGAACATCTAACTAACAAGTGAAACATTAAACATAAAAAAAAAAACTTATACATGCCAAATTACAGGTAGTTTTCGATATATGCGACAATGCGAGAATAACGTTCTGCAAGCAGAGTATAACATCTCTCGCATAAAATCGAAAATTTCATACTCGCTTA
Source organism: Cryptops parisi (assembly GCA_034695005.1). Lineage (NCBI taxonomy): Eukaryota > Metazoa > Arthropoda > Chilopoda > Scolopendromorpha > Cryptopidae > Cryptops > Cryptops parisi. The sequence continues at coordinate 8,845 of JAQIWH010002081.1, forward strand.
AATTGAAAACCACACACTGTATGTTGTATTAAAATTTCCATAAAAACGAACAAACTACAAGATTGGGTTTATTTCAGCTCGTGGGTTGAAAGTTTCGTCACACGTATAGTCTTACATTGTAGAATGAAAGCAGCAGTTACAGGAGTCTTGCCTCTTACACTATCACACAGAATCGCATAATTGCGAAGTTTTTTTTGCAATTGAAAATTGAAAATAGTTCTCTCGTCGCATAATGAATTCGCGTATACGGAACTCGCATAAATCGAGAATCTTCTGTTCAAAATTTTCTTTTAATCACACCAACATCTCATTTTAGTATCTTAGGGAAGCGTCTTGCACTTAATATTTTATTCATGCCGATGACTGCTTTATGTACTCGCATAGTGTTTAATACTCGATCATGTCAGATTGTATCTGATTTGCAATATATATGTATCTGACACGTTATCTTCATTCTCGATATTCGCATAATGCTCTATCTTATCTTGGTTCATTGATTTGAAATGTCAGTAGTGCCTAGTTTATTTCATGTTAATTCATCAAAACGAACGCTACACTTAGATATAGGGGGGAGAGTACAACCGGCGTTCATCAAATTTCATGGATCGACTAATGTGGTAGGCAGGAAGTTATAAACAGTGACAAAGTGTTAAATGTGAGCTCTTACCCCCACCTTTTTCTTTGAGGAGTACACTTCATTTTTATTTTATTTTTTTTGGCTAACTCAACTCAAGGTGAACCGCTTTTCAGATTTTTTTTCAAGATAGCCGTCTACCTGAGGGTGAATTTTTGGTACCACAATATAATGAACTACTGTAGTAAAATAAAATTATAAAATGAGATGAAGGTATAAATTTTCTTCACTGGCAACTAACATCATCAGCTAAATGATCTTAAAAGCAATTCGCCTGTTTAAATAATCATGCACCAACATTATTTAAGAACTGTTTTTGTTTTTGTTTTCTTTTGTTTTTTTAGCTTTTGTTCATATATTGCTAAATTTGAACAGTGAAAATTTTGTTGTAGTGAAAATTCGCGTGAAATGCCTTGAGGGACCCATCCTAAAATTGATTAGTTAAGTTTGCATCAAGGTTTTCGTTGCATTCGGTACATTTTGCACTGTATATTGATTATTGAGAAATAACAAGAGTTAAAAAGTTATTCCGAATTGTTTTTCACTTTTTTATAGTCTTTATATTAGCTTCACTTGTGAGTGAGTGAGTTTGTGAGTGAGTTATGATTATGAGTTTGTGAGTGAGCTGGGAATTGAACATACACTGCCATTTACAGTCGTTTATGAGAATGTACTGTATAGTTAAATGCACCAAAAAACGCATAACCGCATAAGTTCATCGCATAAATCAAAAAAGCGTGTAAGTCCAATGTAAAAAAATCGCATATAAAGAAATAAATAAATCGAAATTGCAGAAATCAATCAAAAATTGCAGGAATCAAAAATGGAATTACAATACTCAAAATTCGCATGAATCAAATATCGAATTACTCAGCCATCGCATAAATTTAAATCCGCTTAATAACCTCTGTCGATTTGAAGTGTTGTGATCGCATTCTATACAGGTATAGGCTAAACATATACGTTTTGTTTGATGAGCTGTTGTATCTCTATGTAAATAATGTATGGTCACCAAAACAGAGTCAATTTTAAATAAATAAATAAAAAATAAATCGAAATTCGCATGAATCAAAATTCGTATAAATCGAAATGTGCAGAAATTAAAAATGAAATTACTGAAAACACGCATAAATTAAATATCGAATTATGTACTCAAATGTTATAAATCGAAATTCGCATGAATCGCAACGTGCAAAAATCAAACATGGAATTACTCAAAACACGCATAAATTGAATAAAAAGATTGCATAAATGTTGGTTAAATCGAAATTTGCATAAAAATTTAAGCATACAGAAATCAAAAATTTTTTTTCTTTCTCATTATGTGTGTGTATGTAGTTACATGCAGTATATCCGACAGTACTTAAAAAGTAGGCCTATGCTTAAAAAAACATTTTCAATGTAGGCTACTTGTTTAGAGTCGTGTTAGGATCACTTGTCAATCGCAGGAAGTTGTAATTCTTCTTGAATTTTTAGGACCAACCTCTTCAATCTCTGCTTTCCGAATGCTTTATGGTCATGAATCATTTCAAACAATCGATAGGACGTTTTTGTGAAATTTCTTGATAGATATCGTGATTGATTACAATCCTTTGCCAATGTGTATGTTGTTGCATTGTAGTCGAATGATTAAGACGTTTTTCAACAACGTGACTGGTAACTTTTTTTATATTTGTTTTGTTTTTGATTTCTAGTTAGACGTTGACAGTGGATGTTTGACCTTTATTATCTACTCGTGAATAGAAAAATGTTGTTCGAATAATGTAGCCAAATATTTTTGTGTTTTCAATGCAGACAAGAAAAAAATTAATGAAAATTATGGAAAGTTTAATTAAACTTAATTACCACTACATGATTGGCACATTAAAAAAATACAGCGATTCATCTCAACGCTTGCAATTAATGCACGCACTCCATTAATGTCAGAATCGTTCACGAATATTCTTTCCGAAAAGAGCATAATTCACATAATGAGTTGCTTTTTCATGATTTTTTTGTAGAAATTTCAAGTTTTAAGAAAATATTTAAAATTTTGTTAATTTACTATGTATGAACTACATATCAGCTCAAACTGTCATTTGAATCTTTTTCTTTTTGGCATACAATATTAATGCATATTGAGCTGTGAAATAGTTGAAATCTGGATCATTGAAAATTCTTTTATGAAAATGGAAGAAGAAAAATAGATAAATGCACTTAGATATTATTTTTTTTGGTGAACATTTTGGTTTCCATCGTTACCATGACAAGACTTTTTTGGTTTTCGAACTTTTCTTGGCAGTTGTTAGAGAAGCAGAACACATCCATTTGTGGGTTTCCATCCCTCGTGGTGACAAGCATGATTTAGTAACTTGTCCTAGGTTATGATGGAATTCTAATTTTCTTAATTGCATTATAGGAGCGAGTAATTTTTCTCGCTACACTCCGAATTCCATTAAGGAAGAGAAAAGCGAGGAGGAGTTGAAAGACAGAAATTGTCTTAACGCTGAATAAAGAAATGAGAGGAGAAAATGGAGAATGTTAAGAGAGTGCACATATTTGAAAAGTAAATGGTGAAAGCTAAAAAAAAAAAAAGAAGAAAACAAAGGAAACTTAAGAAAATTGGTGCAAAATGGAAAGACTGACTTTCAAAGAAAGTTCAACATAATGAGCCTAGGTAATGCTCAAAATGAAAGAAGAAACACTATAGTGTTACCATGTATTCCCGTCAACAATGACGGGAAAGTCTTTATTATAAACTTTATACAGTATTGCCTTCACTTGTCGGTTGAGTTGTGAGTGAATGAGTGAGCTGGTAAATGATTATACTGCCATCTACAAACGTTTATGATAATATACTGTATGGTTTAATGGATCTAAATTCGCATAAAGCGAAGCTATATATAAAGCATTTTTAGTGTACGTGTACACGTTTCAACTAATGTTGCTTGTCGCCTGTGTTTTCCCCATGGAGATCATTGTTTTCACTCACGTTTTTACGGTGGATCCTAGATTTAAATCATTTCATACAAAGAAATTATACAGTAGGCCTATTAAAGGATTTACAGCTTCACAATCTTGAATTCAGAAACATTGAGATCTAAGCCATTCCGGACAAGGGATGTTTCCTGATCAATAATTGTTAACTAATGTAGCCTATAACACTCACTAGTCGCAGGTTAGGTCTGAGTGTGCATAGTTGTTTTTTTTACGGATTACTAATGTTTGAAGATTATTGGTTTTCGAATACAGTATATGATTGTTTGTGTGTTTTTTTGTTTATCAACAGTTTGTTTTAATCATCTGAAATATTTTTATATATATTTTGTCTCAAATAACAAAATAGACGTGTTTACTCAGACAGACAAGTTTTTCGGAGGGAAAAAAATCCTTGTTTGTTTTTTCCCCTTGAATTTTTCTTTTCAGACTTCATTCCATGTCATTGTTCTGAATTTCTTGGCAATTGCTTGGAAAAGTCTCATTGGGAAACCTTGACCTTTTATTTCTGTGCCTATTCACCCGTTCCTCACAATTTTATCTGGAATATGTGAAATCATGCCATTATAAGATCAATGGCAAATATTTTTTGTCGCAATAACATATATCGATCTTAAGCTAAGAATGCAAATAATTAACATACTTTTTATATGCTACCATTTTTAGTGAAATTCAGAAACTATTTTTTTTCTTGCCTCTAAATTGTCACCTAGATATTCACTTTTACTTGAAAGTTTTGTTAAGTGTTCGAAAGAAGTTGTCGCTAAGACATGACTGTTTTAATATATGCTGGCATTATAATTTCATATATGGTGGGGGGTCGTGAATTTAACGTCCAAGGTATAAAAGGTGGAATCATTCTTGATCACAGCAGTAATAGTTTGAAAACAGCTGGATAGAGTTTGCCTAAAGCTAAAATCAATGCTATTGCCGCTCTTGCATAAAGAGTGTATCATCATTCACGCTACGTCAACAATCGCGTAAAGAAGAAGAAGAAAAAAAAATGGAATTATTATATGAGCTTCTCTTGACTGTTTTCTCATTTGGTTCATAGTCATCTTGGAAGGTCAGCAGTTGGGTGTCTGGCAGTGGTTAGAGGGCACAACGGTTGCCCTAGCCTTGGCCAGCCGATGGACTGGAGGTAATCGAGTTTGACAGTTCGATGCCTTTGCTTTAATTGAGGTCTGATCATGGAGCGAAAACTTTTCGCATCTGCCTTCAGGACTCCACCAATCAGCATATGACACACCAACATGCACAATCTTCCCTATCCTTGGCCAGATGAACTTATTAAGCTTAGTGCAGTAGTAGGCTAGGCTACTTCATTAGTGTGAACTTGATACCCTTAGTTGGCTGAGTTTTAATGTCAAGTTGACACATCATTTTTATTTTGTAATTCTTAAACAGCAAGTTGAAGCTAATAGTACTGAGTAAGCTTTCTTAAACTAACCAGAGAACATTAGTAAATATTGTGTTAAAGATGTATTAAAAACTATAAGGCTATTGATGGCCACAGAACGATGACAAATGTTACAAATGCCATTAAAATAGTTGTTTTGGGGGAAAGTTCGTCTTTAATACGGTAATACCAATTATAATAGGTCTTCAATATATTCGAAGGATACATTTTCGGCACAAATCTTATATAAATCCGCATATCTCGAAATTCTTATAAAGTGGCAAAACGTTTTTGTTCAATTACTTGCATACCGGTACTACAGCACAAATCGCATAATAGTGGAAATCTATTGCTTATAACGAGCATATGGGAGGATTTCCGTCGCGTATTAGAAAAATTGAATATAAGAAACTCACTATCTTGATGTTGAAATGCAGTTTGAGACAAAACAATTATTCATATTAATGATTACCTAGTCATTAATGATTATGCCGATTTAGTGATTATTCTATTATAACTAATGACTCATTTGCTGTAGCTATAAACCATCATCTTTTTTTTATAATAAAAATACAAAAGAAAACGATGAGATAGTCGGTTTAGCTTTTGAGGGAAGACCAAATGTTGATCAAACCACTTGGACTGTTTGTTTCGGATTCACCTAGCCAGCCATTAGTCTTTGCAAAAGAGTTCTGCTCTCTTTCTCTTGGGTTTCGAACATAACGACCTTGCGAACATAAGGACATGCTCGATGCAAAACTCTTGAAACTTTCCACTTTGCATTGTTGACTTGGTTGGAGGTTCTTAGAGGCTGGATGGAGAGAAAAAGTGCCAAACTTAAACGGGCATGTTTGATGTCGAAGTGGTCTCTCCTGAAGGCATCCTCAGCCACAGCAGGATGAAGACTGTTTATTGCAGGGAAAGGTCGCTGTTTGTCTTGCACTTGCACTGTACTTAGGGAGGGCTCTCGTCTGCAAGTGCTGAGAGGCCTGTGATTTGTGGTTGGTCGGCCAGTCCTCTTTCCGCATCTTGGGCACACTAACGACCCGTGTCAACAGAGGCCAGGGCGTCATTCCGTTGCTTGTTACATTGTTCGCAGGACTGTCACATTCTATGCTCGGCCTCAAAGTGCTGATTTCTCTTTTTCCTGACTTTCGGATTTCCACCACCCCCAGATCGAATGGTTTTCTGACGACGCGGAAATTGCCAAACGATACCGTTAGTGTTAAGTTATTTCTTGTTTTCGAGGGTTAGATGATACAACCAATCGATTGATGTTGAGGATTGTGGTTACGGAACTTTGGGTAAGCTGAAGGACCTTTATTTAGTATTTTTTTCCGGCTTCCGGTGTTGTAAATGAAAAACAGATTATGTATGTATACTTTGAATAGAATACCATTATATAAATTGTATATCAAGATGCATGTAGCAGCTAGTAGCCTATATTGAGTTCATTGTCTTTTATTTGGTTTTTGTCGTACTACTTATGATTCTGATGATATTCACAGATTCATAATCCTTGTGCACAAGATTTATTTTGTACTTTAATTTTACACTTTTTGGAATATCATCTTTCAAGGTTGTTGATACTTGTATAAAATTTACTGAAACAGAACATGGTCAGTTTATTGTTCATATTCTCGATTCTCGACGTGCATATTTTTTCATATTTGCGTATTCTATCGAAACAAATTACATAGAATACTTGAAAGAACCTGGGCCTTTCAATTGTATGTTAGAACATCGCAGGTCAGAATTTAGCAAACTCACCCATTTGAAAGTTTATCACATAATTAGCTAGTGATCAGCTATTACTTTAAATTTAAAACCTAGCCTTTTACAATGTGAATTTTACAGTGTATTGTATGCGCTCTACTTTCAGTAAACATTTTTAATGTAATTAAAACTGAATGGCTGTTGCTGGGCATGCGTGTAACTATTATCTGGATTATATGGACGTAATACTTAACTCTCTTTGGTGTATTTTTATGCGATGCATTCCTCGATGGGTGCATTTTGTGTACTATTTTTGTTTTAAAATTTCTTCGCCAAGTAGTCAAAAGATGTTATGTTGCTTAGGGCCGCTTTATAAAGTTTTTGCTACCACCACCAACCAGCGAATGTAAATGTAATGTTTAGAACGCGTTGTTACATTAATGATTTACGGAAAAGTACACCGACAAACAGCTCCAGAGTGGAGTCACAAAACACAAAAGCCACCTACACGAACACTGTAGGAATTCGAAAGTCTCTCTGGCAGCTCAAGAATCCGGCTATGTAAGGTCACATCACAAATGGCACATGAAGGAAATTACAAGATAGGCCGAACTCTAGACTACCGCAAAGCTTGCCGCAACAGACGACCAAATTGTGTGCATACAAGGGTTAAGTGGCTTTAAAACGTTGGTTTATTAAAAGAACTTTTTTTATGCTCGCTACAAAGTAGCTTCCTTAAGGAAAATGTGGCCATTTTATTAGCTAGCCTGCAGTTTTATGTTCTCATTGATTCGCCAAGTAAAATTTACTTTTCATGCTACTCACAAGCAATCATTAGAGTGCCTATAATCTGTTGAAAGATATTTAGCGACAAACATGTTTTTACTTCTAGACACATTAGTAAAGAAAACTAAAAAAAAAAAGTAACCAGAAATGGATATTTTTTGTAATTTTCTGAGAAAAAAATGGAATGTGCTGAGAATTTCAATTACATTAGTATAAACATTTCATTTTCTTTTTCAAATCTCGATGCTCAGTTACAGCAATTTTCTTGTAAAGATGTACAATTTTTCAATTTTCGGTTTTGTTTAGTTGGAAATGGAAAACAAACAAAACAACAAGAAAATAGTTAAACATGTACACCATTCAAAATTAATGTAAAAATGAGTACCAAGGACTTCAAATTCCATTTGTGAAACTGAGTGTCGAGGATTTTAGTTCCATTAGAGTTTCCTTTATTTTTAATGCATAGCAGCGCATGGAATGGGACATCAGTTTTAATGTTTGTTTTGTGAACCCAAGATAATGGTTACAGTGTGAAACATTATGGTTCTTATTTAATTCATTCCACTCTGTCTTAAAACTCTCATGGTTATCGAGGAACTGTGCTAAATAAAATATTCGAAAGAAACACTATGTTTATGTATATTGCATCTTTGGTTAACAGCAAATGTAAAGGAAACGGGGGTCATATAAGAGAGAAATAGATGCTAAAAGAAACAATAACCCCTCTTTAAAATCAGACAATTGCATTGTGACAAAGAAGTTTCACAATTGGTTAAAATCACACTTTCTGAATTTGCAAGACGTAATATAGTATGTAAAGTTTAACGTAGCGTGAAGTTGCGATCAATAACGTGAAGTTTCAATGTTTGGAACCTCTGAAGTTTTCTCATTCTCACTTGTTTAGTTTGAATGAACCCTATTTATTATTATATTTACTTACATACGGGGTGAAATATGATTTTCTAAACTCGACACACCGTCAATTTAAAGATTTTTCCTATTCTGAGTATAGTTATATTTCTAGTGGAGTTTATCTTTGTGCACTAGGTGGTTCTTGTGCCTTGTTCTATGGTGCGTGAGTTTTGGCTCTAAATTTTGACTTTTGACAAAATTAACCAACAGTTATCACCATAATTTGCCGATAAATCTAAAAAGTAGCTTTGAAAGTAAGACTATAAAAATAGAACGTCATAACCTTAATTGAGTTTTGCTCTTGACAATAAAGATTTTTGAAAGAAAACGAACTAGTAAAAGCCGACCGTGTAAACAAAATGAAGCATTAATAATAAATAAAAAGAAATTTTCATTTAGAAATAGGATTTTTCCTTTTAAATGTCGAAATGTCCAATTTAACAGATCTGTGTGTGCGGCCCGAAAAAAAAAATCTTCAAACAAAATGATGGTGGATAAAATTGAAAGTGACAGCAATGAAAGCGAAGGCTTCAAATTTTTTCCTTTGCTTACAAGACATTATAGTGCTAAGCAATGTTTCATCTCAAGTGATGACCGAAAGCTTCAAAAGAAAAACTTAAAATGTTTTCTAAAAAAAAAAAAATCACATTTCTTTACCACATGAGTTATGTTATGTTGATTGTTATCGACTCCGGTTGTTTGTTCTGCTTGGGGTTATGTCATTTACTGTTGTATTCATTTGACTCTGCTTGCATTACCCACCAAGTGGAAGTGACATCTTGGAAATTTCATAATTTTTTTACCGATGTTTACATATAGTACTTTTCGAAATTAGTTTCCGGTTGCATTTTTTGCAATTCATTGGTCAAGTTGTGTGTACTGAAAATTTGCATCTATAAAAGTGGACATTCCGAAAAGTACTCGGGGCATTTTGGTCATAGTGAAAAATGATGGTCAGGTCATCACTAGCCTAAATGTAAACAAAGTTGGAATATTTAATTAAAAATCTAGCAAAATTGGACTATAGTGAAAGCCCATCGGCAGATTACAGCTAATCCCTGGAATGTTTGGATTGCTTTTGGAATTGGATGATTTTTCCACCCAGTGTCAAAAGTGCAAAGAATTTGACAAGTTGGATATAATCTCTTGCTTTAAAATCTTTTAGTTTGTGATTAATAAGTTGAGCGTATGACTTTAATTGAACTTGGACTGGAGGCAAAATCCACTTTCATTGATGGGATTCTGGGTATTTCAGTAATTTTGCGTCAGAAAACTTTGTCTAAGAAGAAGAAGTCTTTGGCGCTTCTGAAAGAGATGAAGTCGGCAATGATTAAGAACAACAAATATTTGTGGAGTTGGCTCCAGGCCAGTTTCTCAGTCTCTCTGGTGAGAATAGAAGGAAAATGGAACCATTTGCAACCCCACAGATAGTTTATCACATCGCAGATTAAATTAGAGCTTTATTTCGCAACTTTTCCGACTGTTATTGTTTCCAGTTTTACTCAGAAGTTTGGGTCGACTACTAAACTTTTACTGTTAAAGCCAAAAACATTTATAGCCTCACCATGTAGCAGACGACTGTAATTTTTGGTTTTCACGAGGTTAGTGTAATACTTGATTCCAAGATTATGAATACACAAAAAAATCTCGATTTATGCGAGGGTTACATTGCGTGCAAACCTCTCATATAAACATACAGATTACATTTTATTCCTATTTAGTGGCAAAACTTGAGCCGTGGTCAATTGCTTACGACTGCAAAAAAAAAATCGCTTAATAGTGAAATTTTCTGCCATGTAACGAGTTTCTGAGAGGATTTCCTATCATCACATATTGGTGAATTAGCATCTAAATAACTTGCATAAATCGATGACAGTCAAATCTCGCATAAAATCTAGTATGTGTCTTCAATAAACACAGGCTTCGCATAATAACTGTGATACACTTTGCTATCTATTCCAGGGAATCCAAGTTTAGCAACTACGTTAATGTACAAGATATACAGAAAATCGCATAAATCGAAATTCACTATATGAAGTGGTGAAACTTCTGTGTTTAGTCACTTGTCTGCACCACCGCACAAAATCGTAGAATAGCGGTATTTTTTCTTTTATAACGAGCATCTGGGATGATTTCTCTAGTCACATATTAGCAAAATCGAATTTAAGGAATTCGCATTGTATTCCTTTATCTTCAATAAGCACATTTTTTCTTAATATCTGATGGTTACAATTTCGTTATCTACATTTCAAGAGTAGTCAAGCAACTATGCTAATCTATTAAATATATAAAAAAAATTCCAAATATAATGTAATCTTATTCCACCAGAAACAAAATATTTTCTTTGAAGTTTGTAATTAGAAATGCTGAACTTTCACAAGAAGCTAGTTTCCGCCGTTACTACGCTGATTCGCTAAACGTGCTTTAACTTTTACATGACGTTATGAAAACTTAATAGCATTATCATGTAATGACAAGTGTAATTAAAAAATGCATATTGTAACAAACACGTAATGTTTGATACATACTAAGACTAAGCTACAAAGAAAATTTAGGTCACGTCTTTTGAGAAAGTCATATGCATGAACGCTACAACAATACATTATTTTATTCATTTACACCTATTTTTACACATGCTATTTGATGACAGTGTACAACGTACATTATCATTCCAAAGAATCGAATAAATGATAGATTTAGAACCTACAACTGAAGGGCCTGTACCATGGTGTGAAAGGGTGTTAAGTAACATTTTTACAATTTCGAGGAAAATGCGTTTAAAGATCTGAACGCTGTCTATGGGCTACTTTACACTTCTTGCACTAATATCTTTGCACATATGAATATTTTGCTCATAATTATGCATGAAGAAAGTAGAATTGCACCTAACACATTCGAAAATGCTTTTGGGTGATTTTTGACAAAAATGTTACTTAACACCTTTTTACACCAGGCTTTTCAACTGTAAGTTCTAAATGTCTCATTATACTTTATTTTACTTTGTGTTTTTGCAATAACATGATTTTGAAAGTTCAAAACTAAATATATAGAAATACACCCACTCAGTGTATGTGAAATTTTATACACACACACACACAAATTACACTTTATAATTGCTGTTATAGATATCTCTTGTGTTCATTTCTTAATGTTTAATAATTGAATTTTTTTCTTTGAAGTAGATGTATGACGTGATCATTAAATAACGCTAAGTACAGTTCAATGGCAGAATTTCAATTAAGCTTTTATTACTTGTCGACGAAAGAAAAGAAATGGTATTAAAGTGCATAAATTTTAATATTTTTCACTCGGTATTATAAATGGTATATACGCTTTAAGATTTTTAGAAAACAACCTGACTCAAGGGTATAATTTTCAAGTTTGGACGTGTTTTAATTACAATTTCAAATGTGAGCTTCTTTAAAATGCATACACAAATTAAACTGAATTGGCCATCTCATCTACTTGTATGAATTTTAAAAAACAAACATGGAAGAGAAGGAAAAAAAAAAGGTTTTGGATGAAAATTTCTGCTATTCCAAATTAGTGAGATTTCACTAATTAAGACATCATATATTCATGAAGATAAATTTCATTTTATAAATTACGTTTATTTGTACATCAGTTGTTGTTTTTTCGTTTTGGGAGTTTTTGGTGTGGGAATTTATTTAAAAATTCTTAACTTTGACATTTGCCCGAAGAAAACATTCTTGAGTAAAAATGTGTTATATAATTAATTTCTTTTTCAGGTTTTGGGTTTTTAGTTAATTGCAGAAGTCGATATAAAAAAAGTTTTACATAGACTTAACATAATAGGATTTTTAAAGTACTGTACAAGTAACCTCTGTTTTATGCGTGAGATTCCACCTTTCAAAGATAGCATGAATTTTGGAAGGTTATGTTTTTCCACATTTTTCGATTTTTCGATTTTTTTTTATTATTGATTTTTGTTGGTTTTCATTGCGTACAATATTTATGTCAAATGTTGAGAAAATTACAATATTGGAAAATGGCTCAGGACAAACCACAAAGTTCACATATAGCTGATTTTCGTTTTCTAAAATATCCATTGAATTGAACACATGCATCGATTTTTACATTTTACAATTGAAGGGCCTGGTGTAAAAGGGTGTTAAGTATCATTTTTGTCACTGGAAGCATTTTCAAATATGTTAGATGCAATTCTACCTTCCTGACACACGAACGACTTTGAGCAAAACAAAAATGTGTGCAAAGATAGTAGTGCAAGAAGTGTGACGTAGCCCATAAGCAACAAACAAGTTCCGATCTTTAAACGCATTTTCTTCGAAATTATAAAAATTTAATTTAACCCTTCAATTACAATGTTTATTTATCATTTTATATAAGTTTCAAACTACACTTAGAAAATCCCCACAAAATTCGTACATGTTTGATGATATATGTTATTTATAACTAAAAACTGCGTAAAAATAAATCCGTGTAAATTAGGGGTCTCCTATATGATCTAGTACAATTTCATTTGGTATATCTTCGTGTCATATTATAACACATAGTTTAGTATCTTTGTTTATAAAAGCTCGTGTTTCAATATTGCTGTGTTTTTACTGGTTCTATCATACGCGGTTTCTATAAAAAATTGCAGAGTTTACTCTAAGGAGGTTCTGTGATAGGCTATGTTGAAATCCATATCACATTAAAAAATCTGCATTGATGAACGCAGTGGAAATATTATCAACTTTTGTGTTATCGTAGCTTTTGAAACTCTAATCTCGCTTCTTTCTGAGGGGTTATTTTAAGCTTAATATTTCCCAGGTCACTGCATTCTCACTTAACATGCAGTGAAGGGGCAGATGTAATGCGATTCTTTTTATCAGTTGCTTCCAATGAGTTTGATTTAAAGTTTGATTTATGAGGTCCTTGGCTCCAAAGAACTCAATCTCCAAGTTTTTCAGACTGCATTCGGGCTTACCTTGCTGTGAATAAGTTAGGGTTTTTTCTTTTAAATCTCAGCTGGAGAAATGAACTTTTTTATAGGCTGTTTGTCAACACCTTCCAATAATACAAATTTAAAAGTAAAAAAAAAATTCAAATGCAATGGAATTACATTGAAATTGAAGTGCTTAACACGTTTTTTTTTGCAAGGGACCAAACAACTTCAGCAGGACATGTCGTAGGCAGAATTTTATTTACATTATACTGAAAAAGGACCAAATATATTTTTTTTTCAGCAGAAAAGATGGCTTGTATTAATAAACTTGAAGACTTCGGGAATATAATGATAAGCCACGTTTTTCAAATTGTTCATGAGACTTTTTTTCTGGAGAAACTTCATTGAGTAACATGCTGAGCAAATAAGGTGATTCTGTATATCATTTTGCACATTTTCTGGAAAATGCAGAAAGTGGTGAGGTAACAAGCTAGAAACAGTACTGAAGGACAGTTTGATGTAGAAATGTAATTTTTGGAAAATGTGTGACTTAATCACTGGTATATTGTCCGAAGCCTTTCAATTGTGTCAAGTGTGTTTTGCTGTATACTGCACAAGAATAGTTTCATTTAACATATTGGTTTACTAGCATAATTTGTGATTAAGTTATTATAATACATATTCCACTTGAAACTATCTCAATGCCATCATTCAAGTCAGCATTAATGTGACAATTTCTATCACTGTATAGTTTGCTTTTAACATTGTCATTCATTGCGATGGAATATGTAAGAGTGTAAAAGTTGAAAATGTGTCATGTCAAACAGAATTCATATTGGGGCTTAAAGCTGTTATATGCAGGGGGAAGTCGGGTTGGCTTTGTAAACATTGTGTGTAGTGATAAGGTTGTGCTGCCTCAGACAAGAAACATACTCTTTTACGCATTTCACAGTTATCTCGATGGGATGGCGCTAGCAACGTAACATAAATCTGCCAGCCAGACACCATCAGGTTGTAGCACATCAAAAGGGAGAATTGTTGTCTCTATATATCCCCCAAAGAAAGAGGCTTGTCTCTAGGTTTGCATCGTGGTTTTTTTTACTCTTTCTGTAGCTAAAATCGACTGCGGTGATAGGTGCAGATGTTACAACGCAAACCTATGTAAAAATAGCCCTTTAAATGAAATAGTTTTGGAATAAAAATTGAGTTGGAATTAGGATTTCTGAATAAAGGTCGTATTCCATGATGATTATTGTAAAACTTGAGCAAAGTTGAATATAATGGCGATAATGGACATAATGCGTTAATAATGGATATAATGCGTTTTATGATTTTGATAAAAAAAAATGTGAAATTATGTGTGGTCGTGATTGTGGAAAAAATTATAATGCGCTCGTACATATTAGTAGCAAATGTATCATCAATTTGAGTCCCGGGGTTAAAGAAACGCTATAGGACGAAGCAAGTGTGGGACAAAATACAAAACTTACATAATGACACAAACAACAAAGGACAAGGACACAAAAATGGCGGTCAAGGACACAAAAATGGCGGACATCACTGACACGCTTAGATCGCAGTCCATAAGTGACCTGCTATTTCCACAATTACTGGATGATGACAGCCTACAGGAAGTATATGACTCCCTTGTTAAAGACATCAACAGTGTAATTAGCAAAAAATCATCTACTAAAGATCAAATTACAACCATACATCAAAATCTAAACATAATGAGCGAATGCCTGCAGTGGATCAAGAAGACACGAACCACTGCTTACGCTACCCCGAACTCCATCACCGAACTTCAAGCACCCGTAATTGAAGACAACTTAGCTCTCATCGAAGTAGCGATCAATAACAGTAAATATCTTAATGATTTGAGAAAGACTATTGAATACCTTGACGGAAAAATTGATATCATAACATTGGCACTCGCTGGAATCACAAAGGGTATTGATGATTCCAGTAAACCTCAACAGATGGCGCCTCCTTCCCAAATATTGAAACAGAAACCCAACGACATCTATACCGACGACTTCGCAGCACATTGCACCCCATTGTCAGAGAACGTCGAAATAACTAATGATGATATACCTACTGAAACATGGAGCAATACGATTTATGAATCTCATTTAAATGATACTCAAACTTCACTAACTAAAAATGGAAAGATTGCGCTTCAATACGTAAATTCAAATCAAAATTTTGAATATACTAATAGTAATAATGATACTACAATTTTTCCCGTGAATTTTGCACACGATACTTTGGCCAATCAAGAATGGAAAACAATATCAAAACCCAAGAAAAATAACACAACAAAAAACAATGGAACTCAAAGTGTATTGAACTTTAATGGAACAATAAACAAAGCAGGCATCTCGCAAATCTCATATGCGGATAAACTGAAACAGCAGCCATTCAATATGACCACATTAATGCAAAATAAGCGTAAGCAACGCTACAATCCTGAATTTCATGAAACATATGACAACACACAAAGTAATGTCCAAGTCCCGAGAGTTCAAAAAGGCCAGAAAGCAAACACAAGGAAAAAATCAGTACGAACCTGGGGTACATCGGAACTCAAGTTACCTACAAAAGCAAAAATTGGCCCAACACAGAGACTATGTATCGGAAACCTCAACGATGAGGCAACTCCACGTATCCTTTGTGATTTTATAGCAGATCAAGGCGCAAAGGTCCTTAAATGTGGCCGATGGCTAACTCAAGCTAAAACAGTGTCCACTTATTTCTATTTAAAGGTTGAATCGTCGACAACTACAGACTGGTCCTTACCAAAACATTGGCCGTCAGAAGCAAATATCGACATATTCATAGGCAGGGACCCGATCCTAGTTGAAAATTATGTTGACAACACCAAACGCCTTGAATATACCAATACAACACTACAAGATCCACCCTTGATCGATCATCACACAATGCCAGGTTTGAATCTCGCAAACGGTGATGCCAATCAAATTGAAAGAGCTGAAGTTAGTGTCTGTGACAATAATCAGCGAGTAGAACTATCGACATGACTACCAAATAACACAACCAATACTAGCTCTGTGCAATTCACCATTGACACTGGGGTCTCTAAAGAACAATATCATCATTGTTTAAAAATTATTTATTTTAACGCAAGATCCATCTATAACAAAGTTGATGAACTTCATGGAATTATTGCTGACCACAACCCCCACATTATTGGTATAACGGAAACATGGCTGAACAATGAACAAATAAATCCACTCCTTAACATACCGGATTATAGATCCTATATGTCAAATAGAGAATCCAGAGGAGGTGGTGTGGCAATCCTGTGCAAAAAATTATTAAAACCTACACAGTCAATACACTATCACGAAGATGGTCTAGAAATAGTTCAAATCCAAATCACTTTGCCAAACAAAGGCCAAACCTATGTCCTAGTGATTTATCGCCCCAACTATACGTCAGTCGACGAAATGCTAGACATCCTGGTCCAAAAGTTTACTTTTTCAGAATCAATTATTATTATGGGAGACTTTAATGTCCCTTTTCAAAATGATAACCCTTATGCATCACAAATTAAATCGATGCTGGCTGGTTTTGATTGCTACCCACTCGTTGATGTACCTACCAGAGTCACTCAGTCAACAAGTTCAACTATCGATCAAATTTTTATTTCATCACATTTTAACTTACTTAATTTGTCTACATATCCCGTTTTTAAATTAGACCACATGCTCATTTCCATTCAGATATCCGCAGAAATCCCTCATACCACACAAAAAAAAAATAGCACTCACTCAGTACAATATGAGTACAAAGGTATTGACTGGATCGCAGTAGACTTAGCTATACATACTAAATTACCTTTTTGGAACTCAAAATCACTCAACAATGTTGATAACTATTTAAATTTAATGTATCAGGATATTTTGACTATTTTGAGCAACCAAGGACTGCAGATCATTAACCATACTTCTAAAATTAACAAAAAGCAAAAAAGATGGTGGTCTCCCACATTGTCAAAAATTAAGAAACAACTTGATTTAGCCTACCAGACTTTCGTTTTGGATCCAACATCAAATAATAAAAACTCCCTAAAAACAATCCATAAAACCTATAAAACTTCAATTAAGACTTCCAAACGGAAACTTTATTGCGAAAAACAATTTCTATGGAAATACGTTAAATCTATCGATGAAGTCCATAACAAAGAATTACCGACACATCTTTATGCTGCTTATCTAAAATGGTGTAACAATCCATCTAACATAACAACTTCTCCTATGCCTTCGTTTTCGGTCATCCCTTACATTAACAATCCACCGAGTCAGTTAGTTGTTGAACCCTCGACCATTGTAAACACATTAAAAAATATGAAGAACAAAAAAAGCAACAGTACAGATATACTTAATTACACTGTTATTACATCCATTGGCAAATCAATCATTGAAGCTATTACAACCCTTTTAAATATGATTAAAATTAACTCAACATATCCCACTG
>JAQIWH010002082.1:0-26675 GCA_034695005.1 Cryptops parisi
GGTTTTATGATGCAGGAGGAAACGGGAGTGCCCCGAGAAAACCTGCCCCCACAGTGTCAGACCCTAAACTGAACCCATAAACTCATAAAAAACAATATAATTTTCAATAAACATTTTTATAATATAAAAATTTACATTTAAAATATAAATGACCCGTTTATATTTAATATAATTTTTATAAAAATAAAATAATTTTTAATATTATTTAAATATAATTTCTAAAATACATACTTTTTTAATACTTTTAGCATTAAATTACATACCTTTGATGATTTTTAATAAAAAATAAGAAGTATATTTATATTCTAATATAAACCATATAAATACATTCAATAAAAATTTACATATAAAAATAAAATAACTAATCTATTACCGTATTTAAATATAATTTCTAAAATACACATATTTTTGTATATGATTCTTAATAAAAAAAATACGGAATAAATTATATTATCTACTATAAAACATATAAATAACGCACATATACTTTTTTTATGAAAAATAAAATAACTAAAATTTTTAATGTTATTTAAATATAACTTGTAAAATACACAATTTCATACTGTCGCATTAAAATTATATCCATATAATTTTTAATATATAAAAACATATCATATGCAGAGTATATGTGACACAGATATAGCATACGTTTACAACATGCAGTCTGTAAATCGTCCCAGGAATAAGAAAAATGAAACCCTTACGAAAATACGAA
Organism: Cryptops parisi; assembly: GCA_034695005.1. NCBI lineage: Eukaryota > Metazoa > Arthropoda > Chilopoda > Scolopendromorpha > Cryptopidae > Cryptops > Cryptops parisi. Next base: position 716 of record JAQIWH010002082.1, read on the forward strand.
AAACTACCATACGACGACATGACTTTGCTGAAAAAAAATTCGACAAAAGAACGTTCACCTTAGCAAAATTGGCAAACGTTGTTCCGCAAACATTCAAGATGGACAGAGGTCGGAGGTCGAAGTAACAGCACCGACTTTGTGAAGTAAAAGAATCATCATTTCGACCAATATTGTCTTTGAGTGAGAAAACATTGCTAACAGGTTGTTCTTCGATTGCTAATGAATTGCCCACGATACGCCGTGTTGACTTACCCAAGCATGTTTTCTTTTTCCCTCCGGTGTTGACTCTTTGCCAGAAAAACTCCGACTTGCTGGAATGCTTATTTTTTTACGCTAGAAAATTATAACCAACATTTCTTCATTACGACGATTTGGTACACAATGTTGACCAACGATCTATTTACATTTAAGTGGAGATTTATATTTTACCGGCAATGTAGGAGAATCCACACGTTCTACAGAATGCAATGCTATGTATGTAATTAGCATTGACACTATAAACTTTTTAAATTTTAGGCCTGGGCTTAGTTGTTAGTCTAAAATTTAAGCTCAATTTTTTTTTATAGACGTAAAATAGTCTAAATAGTTGTATACAACAAAAAACATCCCATACTTTGATTCTACAGAATGCCACACCAAGTCTGGTTTAGGCAATGAAATTAGCATATAAGTTACAAGTCTATAAAATTGGTCTACATTTTAGGCCTAGGTAGATCTGAATTCAGGCTTAACTTTATTTTTACAGACATAAAATATCCTAAATAGTGGTATACAAAAAATATATCTCATACTTTGCCAATGTGTTAAATTAGCATTGGAATAGTTAGATCTATAAACTTAAATCACATTTTTTAAGCAGAAAATAGCCTAAATAGTTGTATACAAAAAAATATCTCATGATTTGATTTTACAGAACGCCATGTTAAGTCTGGTTTAGGCGACGTATGAAATTAGCATTGGAATAATTTGAAAGTCGATGAATTTTGATTTGATTTTTAAGCCTAAATTCAGGTTTAATATTTTTGTCTTAAAAGAGAAAATTACCGAAATTATTTTATACAAAACAGTTATTCCATACTTTTCATTCTATAGAATGCCTGGATTCTACACATATTTGCTGGTAACATAAAATCAAAACACCTACATTTTTATAAGAAAAAGAAAACACATGGGTACTTGTGTTAAACACCAGCCACAGGGTGGTTTTTGTTGTTGTTTTTAATTTTAACTAACCTCTATGGGTATAGAAACCAGTTTAGATTGAAAAATAATAACCATAATTTATGATTTAATCATAAAATTCAAAAACATTTTCATTGGTTTGATCTAACCAAAACTTCATCCATGCCCTCGTGCAAGTGGCTGGTTCTTAACACGCGAGTATCAAAAAACATGCAACGCTCCATGTTACTATTTACACTTTTAATAAGAATAACGACGTGGGTTGATATTTAACGATATCAACCCATTCCCAAAAAGTCGGCCATGGGATCGTCATCTCGACGCTTTTTCATGTAGTACGCTTCCATTTCCTCTTCGGTCGGTGCGACAATTTCGTAACGACTGTTGTACGGCCGCTTCCTTTCGTCCATGCTTAGCAAGTGTTCCGCGTGACGCTGACTCTGTTCTTCCTTCAGTAACGCCTGGAAACGAAATGTCGACTTTTAATCAAGCAACGTTTTGCACAATCAAAATGAGAACAACAAAAACAAAAACATCGTACCTGTTTGAGTTTTCGCTGATTGGTTTCCTCGTCGTCCGAGTCAGAAGTTGACGACGACGAAGATTCAGAGTAGGCGACCGTCTTCTTTACGACGGTCCGAGTGCGTTCCTTTTGTCGCTTCTTCTTGTCACGTTTCTTCTGACGTTTTTTCTCCAAACGTTCTTGATGTTGCTATATATATAATATAAAAAAATATATGTAAATTTAAAACGGGTGTTTATTTTTTGTTTTATTAATATTAATATTGAAAAGATCTTTATCACCTCCAAAAGTGATTTGACGGGTTCTTCTTCCTCCTCCTCCTCTTCGACTTCCTCCTCGCTCGACTTGAGCATGCTCGTCGATGGCATTATGGCTTCAAATGTGTGCTAAAAATATGTATAAATAAATAAATCATGACTTTCAATCCAATTATAATTTGTTACAACTGAGGAGTTGGGTGGAATGACGATTAATTCCAAAAAAATGTAGCGTTAAGAAAAATGACCAACATTTTTTGTCACCTTCGAATTTAAGATTAAATAAAATTCCTGTCAACTGTTTATTTATAGAAAAAAAAAATGAACAAGCTTTGCAAAAAAAAAATTTGTCAACATTAGTTGACAGCCCTAAACTTACAGGGTGATTAAAAAAAAATGCAATTACACCGTTATTCCAAATATCGTTCTAATTTATAAATTCATCGACGCCGACTTTTCCAAAGATCGGTATCATTTTCATTGTTTTCAAAAGTGAAACGAGCGAAAGTGAAGCAAAGCGACAAAAACAAAGAAATCGCAACAAATGTTTCCTAAAAAGTCCGAAAGTGCAAATTATAACCCAATGTCTTTATGCTATAGAGTGGTCTAAAACGATTTGATAAATGCATTTTAAGGAATAATTAATGCAGTTTTTTTTTCCACCCAATTTCTCAATTTTAATTAGTAATCATGGTGAAACGTACTTCCGTAGCAATTCCTCTGCCAACCTCACCCGTACAATACGAGTTTTTCACATGACCGAAACAGCACTTGTATCCCCAATGACCGTTTTTCCAATACGAACCCCAAATGCTCTGTAAATACATATTAGAAAAAAAATAAATTATTAAAACAATAAATTACTTCTATATTAACAGAGTACAAACAAAAACAATTGCAAGTACCGTGTGATTATTTAAGTACACATCTTCTTCATATTTGGAACGAATGATGGGTTTTTCTAAACCTTTGATGACTCGACCGTGACGAGAATACTCGACGTACGATTCCTACAAAACAAAACATAAAATAAACAAATAAAGTCATATCTAGAAAAATCAAAAACATGCACACTTCAATGGATCTCAATCGATCGACGTGAACGATCTATTTCAACACTTACCGTTTGGGCTAGCAAAAGTTCTTTGGGAACCGCCTCCAAATATTCCGCGCCGCCGTATTTGTCGAGAATGCTGCCTTTGATTTTGTCCTTGAATTCGTATTTGCGTTTCTCGAACTCTTGATTCAACAGTTCGAGCTTGGTCGGTTCGGCCAACAAGTGAACGTCGACGCCTTTCTCGTACGCTTCCCACGCAAACACTATGAATTGAATTAGTTAATTAACCATCAATTGAACTTATTGAAACGCTGCTAACACCAAATCTGTATTAAAAATCCAAACAAACAAATTAATTACCTTGTGCCGTCGAATGTTTCTGAGTGTCGCCCGTGAAACGGACAAAATTGTCTCCGGCGTACTGAACTCTGTAATGAAGCGTTTCAAAAATAATATTAATAAAATATAATTTTTTTCTCATAAAAGTATTGTAATATCAAAAATATTATATTTATGAAAATATAAATCCATATAAAAAGCATACTCTTCTGGGCTTTGTCCTGTATTTTTGTACGGATTATCACGCATGGAACGTGTTTTAGGATCGTAATATGCAGAATGCGGATCCAGATTCCGAAGATACTATAAAAAAATGTAATTTAATTTGAATACACAATTTTTAAAAAAATTTAGTTAATTGAAACCTAAATAATTAATGAAATATCTACTTTAGCGGTATCTTCACGTATTCGCAAATTTCGGACTGTGATACGCTGCTTGCTGTCTACTTTGGTTCCCGGCATGTCGATATCGTCGACGTATTTGTCTTCGTCAGCATCGTTGTCGCTGTCAATATCTTTACTCTAATAAAAGATGGATACATTAAATTCCTTAAACCCCTTTGATTAGCATAATGACAAAAGACAATGACGTCTTGGTCTCACTCTTTCGGTTGAATGTACTCCCATCCCCGGCTCATCCTTAAGTTTGTCCGCTTTGAGTTGCCGCTTGGCTTCCTCCACTTTGGCGTACTCGTCGACTATCCTCCTGTGTTCTTCCGGATGATAGCCATTCCACCGATCCCGTTTCCCGTCGTAATCCAGCGCAAGATCGGGCTGAACAAACTCGTCCGAGGCTATGTCCTCGTTCGTGAATTGCGCCCCAACTTTCCGAGGCCTCTGTTGAAAATACATTGCCGTTAGCAGAAACCACACGCGTCGATACGTTGCAACATTCGTAATGTAGACGAACCTCCATGCATTCCTTTCGTTGATGCGTCATCGCACCGCAGTTGGTGCAGGCGCCTTTGCGGTATTTGGTCGCTGCCGCATTCTGTATCGATACGACAAAATGAATTGTTATGCGTGTTATAAAAATTACGTAACGTACATTAAAGAATATATATATTGATATAAATTTATTAATCACCTGAACGCCTCTGTGAAACCATTCTTTCAAACCGGAGAATTCTTGTTGTTTCTCGGGTTGCGGACGCTGATGCTTGAGTGTCGGTCCAGCAGCACCAAAGTACCACGGTGCTTGGGCTATGTACTGAGGTATGTGAGGGTTGATATCTCTATAGTTACCAAAGTATAATATTAATATTTTTAATAACATAGATTGTTATATAAATGGCAGTTTTTTTTTTTGTGTATACTATATTGTGTTATTGTGTATATAAGTTTGCACATACTTTCCCTCTTCATCAACTGCGGCTGGTGCAGTTCCCGCCTTTCGAGCTTCTTCTAATTCTTTAGCTTTCCTCCAATCTTCTCGAGTCTTCTTTTTCGGTTCTTCCACATTTTTCGCTTTGATTATAGCTGAAACTGGTAACACGGTCGACATTTTGGAGTTTTCTTTATTTATCGGCTGCGCAGCGCTGCGTGCGTCAGATCGGTGGGTTCCAGAAAGTAGCTAGATGCAGCTAAATAAAAGTCGCTAAATGTCGTTACATTTTTGGGGAAAAAAAAAAGCAAAAAGTAACAAGGATGTTGCTAAATTGTTAGATATAGCTAAAAAACGTTGAAACAAAAAACACTCGTTTTTAAAAGTATATCTAAACAACTCAGAATCTCAATAAAATGGTTTTAGAAGCAAAAGTAGCTAAATTTTTCGCTAGTAGCTAAAACTTGAAAATTGTTGCCAGGAATACTGAAAAGTAGCTGAATCTTGAGATAAACTCGCCAAGTTGGCAACACTTTTATAGCGCTTTTAGCGCGAAAACCGTCTAAAGACACTCGATAACGTGTATAGCGTCTTTGTAAGTTACACAGATCTATCGACTGTCTTTTGACGGCTTTCGCGCTCAAAGCGTTCAAAGTGAACGTACCATTAATTTGTTGATTTTTTTTTTAATACACGAGTGGGGCGAGATCGAGTGAACGATATGTCGATTATCATCAACCAATTTTTTTGTTACCCAAGCCTTTGTGCTTTCACAATACGAGTTGAGCAAAACGATTCAACAATATATCGATTACTAAATTATTTTTTATCTAAAATTATATTTTTATACACGAGTGGGCTAACTAAATTGAGTTAACGATATTATATCATTGATATATCGATAATTATTGTTTGACCTATTTTTGTTTCATGGAAGCCACAAAAAAACAAAACAAATAAAAGAAGCACTGTGATTGGTCAGAACGGTTTACTCCTCCTATCTCAATTCTGAACCCAAAGAACTTCTGGAAATTACTTTCAGTTCACGACACGTCCGCTTTGCCTCAACTCAAGTTCAGAGCTTAGCAGATGCATTTTAGTGAGTCTTTGTGTTTGTGCAATCGATTTCTACGGTGTTTTCTACGGTTGGACTTTCACAAATCACCATTTAATGGGTTAGTAGTTACATTTTTATCACGTATAATTATTTTTTTTAATTAGATGTTTGTAATATACTGTACATTACTCAGCGTAGGATATGCGTGGCAGCTCTTTAAGCCTATTTTTATCTATACGGTTTAAAAGTAGTTCCTAGGTCGTGGCGACGTTCCCAATTATTTAAAATATTCATCCGCCACCATACTATTTTTTTTATTACAAATTGCATATTTAATTAAAAATTTTAATGATTTTTATATTAAATTAATGATACATTGAAGTATACTATTTGTTTATATATTTATATCGATTTCAATATTTGAACAGTGACAATGGCCAGCCGTAGACCCTGTAGAAAAGATTATTCCAGTACTTCTAGTCTAAAAATGAAACATATCCGGAAAAAAACCTTCAGCGATAAGTCGCCAGGTAATATATTTTTTTTTGCCAATTTAAATACCTGACAATTTTTAATAACGAACAATGTTACCAAATCTTAAGCACGGTCAAGCATTAAATATATAAATAATTTATATATATATAAATTTTTTATTCCTCCATAGGGTAATTTTACTACTTGCAAGGAAATGTAATTGTAACTTCCATTCTCGGACAATTATTCCTTGTTGGACCTCAAAAAATATCCAGGTCAACATGGTGATAATGGAATTGGAGCACTAACCACATGGTACCTTTGTCACCTTTGTGTGATTGGACCTTTGTTGAAGAAGACCTTTGTTGGGAGCACGTGGAATTGGACAATTGACACAATGCAATGTGGGGGAAACTCCCATCATAAACTGTGCGAGGACACTTATAATGCTCCCAGTGGTTTCATCGTGTTTTTATGCTGTTTTAGACTACTTTCATTTTTAAAAATGTGATTAACAGATTATTTTTTTGTGCATCAGTCTTCGTGTTCGATTTTATCGGGTTATGGTTTCACAAATCGTTTTCATTTGGTACCGCATCACCACGTGGCAAATTGGTATCGATTCTCTTTTGAAGACTGATATGACGTCAAACGTTCTTTACTCGCCGAATCACCGATTTTTTTAGTGATAATTGGGGTTAATTTATTTTACATTGTAAATAAAAGTTTTATGTTACAAAATTGTATAATAAGGGTTTAGTAAATATCGGAACGTTTCTTGTTTTGCTTCTGCACATCAATGTGAATTTTGTTTTTGGTATATAAAGCAAGGATAAAAAAATATCCTTGCCCCTGCCTGGGATCGAACCAGAGATCTCGTATACGCCAGGCGTTAAAAAGACTATACAATTAGTCGACGATTTTTGTCGACTACTATTGTCATTTTACAACTGTTAAAAAAGTGGACAGTTTGTTTGCGTGTTTACAATACGCTGAATTTTATTTATACGTTTTTAATATACAACACAAAGTATTCATCTGTGTTCTGTGCACTGGTGAATGTTGTGTATGATGCAATAAAAATCTTTACACGATGAATATCGATAAGTTGTGATTATTTTTTTTTGATTTAGCTCAAATGCTTGAAGTATATATTAAGTTCTATATCGTTGAAAAAATTAATGCAATTTTGCAAAGTTATCAGTATGTTTTGAGATTTCGGTTTTTCGGTGTTGAAAATCAATGTGATAATCAAATTTTATTGATAATAATAATTAGTAATTTATCATATGATTTAATAACTAATGCGCTTGTGATACCTGTGAGGTACTTTCCTGTTCTCCCAGTTTCTACTAGGTGCTGGGTTCATTTTCCAGGTTAGGTTAGGGAAAAAACAAAACCGTACATAAATCATGCTTATAATGTATGGTTTATGTACGTTGATTTTTTTTCCTCAACCTAATCTGGAAATTAAACTCAACACAAAGTAGAAGCTGGGAGCACCTTTAACAGGAAAGTTACACCGATATATCGATTTTTTAAATACTTTTCTCAATGGCGGCGGTGCAGCAATTATCTCGTGATTCATAGTTTAAAACTAAAATAATTGAGGTGGTTTAAAATTAATAGTTACTATATACCAGTATTTGTGTATAATGGTTAATAATTAAAGAAATCCACGTTCGTATGGATTAATTAACGCGCAGTGTTAACGTAGTTTTATTTACGTTTCTTTATGCACTGCTTTATAGCAGTGATGCATCCTAACAGTAATGGCGGTCACGTGATTCATGGTCGATGAATTTGTATCTGGTTAGAATAATATAGTTAAAAGATATATTATTATAGTCATTACACCATTATCATGTGTTTATTGACTCGTTGACTATAAACTTACGTGAGTATGGTTTAGTATTAACGTATATATATAATATATGATACTCGTGTTTGTGGAATCCGGTTACTGGGATCAATTTCATTGATAACAATAGCCAGCTGATAAACAGTGATCGACCGACTGATAATGATAACAATAGCCGATCAATAACATAACTATTGATTATAATAACCGGATTCCACTGTATATATTGTACCTATTGAAGAGTAACGTAATGTCTAATACAGGTACAGCAGGTTACTATAATCGTTTATTAATAATTTCTTGATAATAAATTTTTTTATAATTTAATTAAATATTATAATTAACTAAATTTCCAAAACCAAAAATTATTCACATTGTAATTTTATTCTGTATTAAATTGCTAGTACAGTATAAAGGAATGTACTAACATTATGGTAGACAGCTGTTTCCAATGTAATAATTTAATTAAAAAAGTATATTTAATTAATAGTTTAATTTACTTAATACAGGTAAGAATGATGGAACAACGTCGATTGGCGATTTTGTACGGGAGCCAGACAGGCACGGCGCAGGACACCGCCGAGCGTGTAGGCCGAGAAGGTTATCGTCGTTTATTTACACCTACTGTTTTACCGATGGACGATTACCCAAAAACCAGTTTCATAAACGAACGCTTGGTCATCGTGGTTTGTGCTACGACGGGACAGGGTGAGGAACCGGACAACATGAAGCAGTTTTGGCGTTTCCTGCTGCGCAAAAACCTGCCTTTGAATTCGCTGTCGGGGTTGAAGTACGCCGTCCTGGGGCTTGGCGATTCGTCGTATCAGAAGTTTAATTTCGTGGCTAAGAAAATGCATCGGCGATTGGAACAGTTAGGGGCGGAAGCTGTTTTGCCTGTGGCACTGGCCGATGACCAGCATGATCTAGGATCCGACGCGGTCATCAATCCGTGGCTGACATCGTTATGGGACAAGTTGCTTGAGTTGTATCCCTTGCCTTCAAACATGCGGATCAAAGACAACGAACTGCTGCCTTCAAAGTTCAAAACACAGTTTTTGCATAGGGTTAATGATCACGTTCACCCCATGCTTCCAGTGTCGACAAAATCTACTCGACTGACGGTCATCGCCAACGATCGGGTCACTTCCTCCGATCACTTTCAAGACGTTCGACTTCTGAAGTTCGAGAACAAGGAACTCACGTACAAACCTGGTGACGTGCTTATGGTCCAACCTAGTAACATGAACGACAGCGTCGACGAATTCATCGAACTGTTGAATTTGGAGCCCAACAAAACGTTCACTCTGATGTCAAACGATGCCAACGTGCCTGTGCCTGCGTTTTTCCAAACACCTCGCCGTGTTCGTGAATGCGTCGAACACTTCCTGGACGTCGATGCCGTACCCAGACGGTATTTTTTCGAGCTACTGTCGTACTTTACGACGAGCGAATTGGAAAAGGAGAAACTGTTAGAATTCTGTTCGGCGGAAGGTCAGCGGGACATGTACGATTACTGCATACGACCTAGGCGGAGCATCCTGGAAACGCTGCAAGATTTTCCTGTAGCGAGAGAAAATGTACCGTTTGATTATCTTTTCGATCTCGTTCCGCCAATCAAACCGAGAGCGTTCTCGATCGCATCGTCTCCCAGTGCGCACCCCGACGAGATCCATTTGCTAGTGGCGGTGGTCAACTACAAAACGAGACTGCAAAAATCGAGACGGGGACTGTGTTCGACCTGGTTGTCGCAACGACGCGTTGGCGATGTCATTCCTGCTTGGATCCGAGTGGGAAGCATTAGATTCCCTTCGTCACCAGCGCCGGTCATCATGGTCGGTCCTGGAACGGGTGTTGCTCCGTTCCGAAGTTACGTCACCCAGCGAGCGGAAAGCGGAGTCGGAAGTAACACGTTACTGTTTGGCTGTCGCGGTAAAGCGAAAGATTTCTACTTTGAAGATGAATGGTCACGATTGGAAGAACAAAATTTACTACGCTTGATAACTGCGTTTTCTAGGGACCAAACGGAAAAAGTGTACGTATTTGCTTAATGTATTTTTGACGCTACGTGCCAGTATGCTTAAAATTAATTTTTAATGTACTTGTTTCAGGATGATTGGTTTTGTATCCTGACCAAATTTTAAAGGCGATGTTTGGTTATTTTGTTAAAGTATTTGCTATACCGAACGTCACAATATATATATAATTTGTTTCTTTAATTTTATGTTACATGTTGTATATGATAAACTATGATGTGTATTCATACGTTGTAAGTCGCTGTAAAGTATGCAAAGGAGTCTTATGCCTTTTCAGGCCCATGTTCATATGGAATTTTTGCTTTGTTTCGATGCATAGCATCTGTGGTTAAAATTAGACTATAATGGTCTAATGCAGACCTTGAGGAATACCTTACATAAGTGTTAACCTATTTTTGGCATACCTAGTAATTATTTAGCTCAGAACGAAAAAATTGATATGCGTTTGACTTTCTATATTCCAGGTACGTTCAACACCAACTTGCCAAACACGGCGATCTTGTTTGGGAACAACTTATCAACAAGGGTGCGTATTTCTTCATCGCGGGGAACGCCAAAGACATGCCCGCCGACGTCATGGCTGCGCTGAGAGAAATTATTCATCTCGAGAGCGGCAAGTCCGAAGACGAGGCGGAGAAATACATCAAAGAAATGGAACGGACGCAAAGACTGCAGACGGAAACGTGGTCGTGATATGACCACCGTGTCAAGAAAACCGTTTTGTACATTATTTTAAAAGAGTAAGTATTTAAAAATAAGAATTAAACAAGTTAATTAATTAACGGATCCAAAAGTTGTATTATTTTTTTTTGTATGTTTTATTTTTTTTTTTTTTTAATACGCTATCCCGGGACTAAAAATAGCCCCTTTATAAGGTATAAAAGTATAAAATTGGTCGTATCAAATGCCCGTGATGGTGAACCTAGTGCGTGGCGACTGCTTCGTCGAACCCAAGATGATCTTGCCTTTCCTGAGCGTGTTCGTTTTGTCGACGGGTTGGTTCGGAGATTCGGCTCGTTTCAACCTGAAGTGTTTTTTGATGAAACGTTAAAACAAAATCTGACGAAACCAAAAAAAAGATAGGGACAATTTTTTGTTTATTATTTTGTGGTGATTTACTGCGGGATCGATGGAAGCCTTTCCTGTTCCTTTTTCTTCAGTTCGTAGTATTTGGATTTGTACTCTTTCAATTCTTCGACGAGTCGTTCCACCTCGGCTTTGTTTTCATCCATCTGACACTCGTACATGTTCAGTTCAGCTGCCATACCCTACAATGAGCAAAAAATTAATTAATTAATTACATGTGCAGTTATAGCTCTACATTGTCATTTTTAACGATGTATTGGAATGTTCCGAGGTTGGATTGACACCTAGTTCAAGTCTTGCTCTTATGAGAATAACACATTTTATCTGTAATCTATTTCATATGTAATCTTTATACCGAACAAGAGCATTCATAAGATGAGGAATAGTGCTTAATTTAAATGTGTAAAGTATTTGGAAGTTAGGGCATTTTAATTATTGCATTTTTACATTGCGAAAATAAATAATTTTTATAAAAATAAAGATTGAGATTAATAAATTATGATTAAGAATTTTTTTTATAAAGATTATGGTTAACTGATATATAAACAAATATATCTGAATAAATCTAAATAAAAGGTTAAAAAGTATTTTTAATTATGGCATATAACGATATTTATAGTACGTTATATGTAGAAATGTAAAATTTAAAATATGAATATTTTTTTATAAAAATATTCGTCTTTTTCGACATTAAACAAAAAATATATATAAAACAATAAACAAAATATTTTTGTGACAACTTTATATTTTTGACAGAATATTTATATTTTTAAAAATATAAATAACAAAATATAACAAACATTTATAACAAAATATTTATATTTTTGACATTTAACAAAAATATAAATATTTTTGACAAAATATTTTTATTTTGACAATTTTTTTATTAAAAATATTTTTATAAATTTTTTTTATATAAAAAAAAACAATTATATTTTTTTTTATATAAAAAAAAACAATTATATTTTATTTTTATATAAAATAACGTTTATAAAGTATTTTTTTAGCTATAATTGTATATTATTTTAATTCAAAATAAATTCAAAATATACAAATTTTTAAAAAAAATAAGGTTTGTTTTTAATGAATATAAAAAAAAAAATATGTCAGATTTATATTATAAAAAAATTAATTTATAAATAAAATAGTTATAAATAAAATGTGTGATTTGTACAGTACTATTCAGTTTCGGTTTCGATAATTTCTCCTGTAAGCAGCTTGGCGTGACGTCACTAATCATGTGACCATGGCGTGTAAAGAGCGGCAAATTTGAAGCAAAAATGGACAATGTTTAAAATTCACGCGTACATAAAAAAATAACGCGTTGTTATTGTAACTTATTGCACACATTAAATACCTTTTCCGTTTTCTGAGAGGCACTTGCGTTAGTGGTTTACACTGTTTGCATCACTCGACGTTTTGCTATATTGCTTTATGTATTGTTTTAAACCAGTGTCCTTTTCTTTCAGCGAGAAAACTTTGGATTTTATCGATATTTTTAGCGATACCATCGATATTTTTTAACAATACTATCGATTTTATAGCGATACGATGGATATTTGTATTTATGTTGATCTTGCATACCGATCTTTCTCTTTTTAGGAAAAAGCACTATTCTTTTAGGTTAGTTTTCAGCTAACCTAACCTGGTCACTATGGATATCTCAATAACAGTTTGCAATACATATTAACAATTTGTCGAGTGAATACATTAAAAGTGAGCCACTAACGTCACCACCAGTGTCCCTCGGAAAAGTACCAAAAATGAACGTACGGATCATTTACCTTGAGTTGTCTCGTTTTATCTCGCAGGGTCTTGCGATAGATGAGAAGTTCTCGACCCATTTCCGGCCGTGGCTGTCGAGCCAGGATGTTCTTCAATTCGGCGTAGAGTTGCTCCTTTTCCTGAATCAAAACCTCTTTCTCCACCACCAATTCGGTCCTGGCAATTAACCTCCTCTGAAGGACGTGTGTCTTCTGAATGAGCTCGTAAGTACTTGGATCATTCCCCTGTCACATTAAAATAAAATACGAGATAAGAGTTTACTTTGTGTTTGCAATATTTCTAATCTAATATAACAAAATATAAATAAATAAATCGAAAATTGCAGAAAACAAAAATTGAATGACTCAAAACTCGCATAAATCAAATATCGAATGACTCAAACGATCGCATAAATTTAATTTCGCATAAATCGAAATTAGCATTAATCAAAATTTGCGTAAATCAAAAAACGTGATGAAATCAAAAATGGAATTACTCAAAACACGCATAAATTAAATATCGAAATTAATCAAGAGATTGGATAAGTTTCAATTCGCATAAATCAAAACATGCAAAAATGAAAAATGTATTTTTTTGTTGCATTAATGTATGTACATTGTTCATGCAGTATATCTCTATATGACAGTAGGCTATATAAAGAGTATACTTCAAAAGCATTTTTAATGTACTCGTTTAATTTCATATACAGGGTGTCCCCAAACGTTTCGGTGCAGTTCTAAGCTTAGTTAAATGAAAACTGCAACAAGACTTATGGGACACCTTGTAATTTAATGTTTGGTTATTTATACTGTATAAATAATCATACATAAATATATTTACGTAAGATATAAAGCGTATACAAATTTGTACTAAAAATTGCTATTTAATCGGTGCTGCCACCTGCCTCGATCATATCGAATATCGATTTTCAAAAAATTCATTGACAGCTGTTACGTTTGGTTGTTTTTCAAATGCGTTTCAAAGCTGACGTTTTTCCAAGTTTTTTAATATTTTTAATATTAATATATATATTTTTTTATATAATGTATCATTCTTTTCGAATTTTGTGCACTTAACCATAATCGTATCAAAACAACCGATATCTGTTTTTGACGTTTTCCAATTTCTTTTATTTAGTACCAGCTGTCAACGTTTTAAAAAATACACGCAAAACACTTACAGTACTTATGTAACGTTGGCGTGAAAATAAAGATCACTAGTGAAAGTGCGAAATAACCAACTAACGTGTAAGTCGGTTTTTCGAGTTAACGTTTACACGACGAATCTTTCACACTTTCACTGGGGATATTTATGAAATTTTGTTCACCTGCAGTTTTCTCCACCGATGAATATTGACAGGATTTTCCATTTCTTCTTCCAGAGCTTTGCATCTGGTTCGTTCTCGTAGTAATTCACGTTGCATGTGGTACAGTTCGCGTTGTAATTCGTCCACTTTACGAGCACTAAAATCAATTTCAAACAGTACACAAGAGTATATAAAAGGACACTTCACGAAAGTGTTAGAACATTCCACTGTCCATTGATGTCGCTCTAACTATCACTAAACTTGAAAGTCAAGTTGTGGTGTTCTTTTTACTTAGCAAAACATACGTATAGTAATAAAAAGTCTATCAATCGACGGGCACCTAGCGTCATCTGGTGACAATATTGAAAAACCGTTTAGTTGAATTTGAATCGAGCTAATGGATCATTAGTTAGTTCAATTTGAGCTGAGCCAATGAGGTATATGCGGACAGACTTACATTAGCAAATGATTATATAGGTTACTAGAAGTAGACCCGTGATGCAGCAGGGGTCATGGGATGAGGGTTTACAGTTAGTATAAACAAACTTTAGATTCATAACTGCGAAACTAACATATTTCTACTTTTTACGTTTACAACCATTCAACCAACTAACTCCATCTAGTGACAAAATGATTGGTTTCGATCAACAATAGTAACTGACCTGAGGGAGGATTCTGCGCGATGGGCGGGACTAAAGCGTCCACCACAAATTTACAGATCTGGGTCATTATTATTATTGATACTCTACAATGTTTGCGTCAAGGAAAATATCAAAATCTCTAGTGAAAGTGCGAAATAAATAGCTCATATGTTAGATCTGATAGTTAAAGTATTGTATTAACTAAAATTTTCTCACATTCACTAGGGAAAACCAGTCACCCTAACTTTCTCACAATAACAAATCTCCATTTCTTTCACGATTTTAATCGCGCAAACTCCCAAATGTTGTTGAATGTAAATTGATCATCACTTTGATTACTATCCCACTCAGTCCACTCGTAAACCCCTCTTTTAAGGACCTTTAGAGGGCAAAAGAGTACCCCTCGTTTCTTCTTTACATTTAAACACCCCCACCCCCTTCTCTTTTCTCTACATCTGTTGACCCAAGTCATGTCGACACCGTGATTGGCGAGCGATTCAATCTCGTGTATTGACCCGAATTTCCCTCTAGTACCCATTCTTCTACTATGGGTTTGCAAAGCAGATGGAACAGCGGCACGTGCAGCGCAGCTAATCCACCACTCCCCTCTTCTCGAACCTACCGGGTATTGATTTCAGATAGCCACCAGATGGGAGTTTTGTGTGGTTGTCGAAAGTAAGATACTTCAACCCTTTTGTCAATCAATTCTCTGTTTAGTAAAGTTTGGAGAGGTTAAGGTTAATACCCGGATCAGTTTACACAAAAGGAATTAGTTCGCCACATATCTAGTTAAAATGCGAAATCCGTTAAACGTGTGAAAGAGATTCGTTCTTTGCATCAATGAATAAGAATGGTACTATCTAACTCAATATATGTAACTCAATATGGTATGAACAAAAAGAATTTTCTAATTTTCCAGTATTTCGCATTTCAACTAGGAATTTCATGGATTTCGTACCCTTTAATAGTGAAATACATTTTAAGTATCGATACATTATTTAGGCGTTTTGTAGTGCATTTCCCCACTTCAGGGATTTCGTGAAACGTAACTGATTACACACTTTAACTAGAGATTTCATGAAATAAACGGATTTGACATTGTTAACGAAAATCGTTATTGATCAGGTATTTAAATTTGTGTTTTCGTTAGTTAATTACAATGGATTTTCACACACTAACTAGGAATTTTCGATGTAACTCGTATTCACGCTTCAACTAGGGATTTAGTTATTGACCATTTCACGCATTGGTGGTTATGTAATTGGTAATAATTAATCACCTGTTCCATTAAATAAAGAACCAACTGTGCATAAACAATGGCGTATTGCCATATAGTGTCCCCCATATTGGTTTTTAATTGACGATATATATCCAGTGAGACTAAGACGAATCATAAACACCTTATTCAGCAAGCCGTGTAGTTTGTAGAAGGGTCCAATGAACCATACATACTGTACATACACATACATACACCCTAAAACATAACCGTCCTTCTTGCACAGTTGGGTATAAAGACCATATAACAGTGCATACCTTACAGTACATTGCAGTATGTACCACTTAGTGTCTTAACCCTCCTTTATGCGCAGTCGGGTGAAAAGATCATATACCTGACGGTATATTGTACAGTAGCTTAGTACGTACCACTTAGTACAGAGCAACAGTGAATCAGATGGTACAACAAGGTACCGAGTAGCATAGAGTATCTTACCTTTTGGATAGAATTATCTTTTCTCTTCGTACTTTTTGGATTTCCAATTTGAGCAGTCGAATGTCATCTATCCGTTTTCGATATTCTTGTTCGCCTCGTCGTAAGACCACTTGATGGATTTGAATCTTTTGCAATAACAATACCACTTCGTCGTTTCTACGAACCAGTTGAGCTCCCAGAATGTCACGTTCGTTACGAATCTACAAAAACCCAAAACAACAAGAAATTAGTACCTTACCATTGAGATATTGCATATTAGTACCAACGGATAGGCAATACTTCTTTGGTAAATCGACTGTTTGGTTTGAAATACCAGAGCCATTTCTTTGTCTTTTTTGCTCATGTCTTTGTCAGCATCTTGTAGCATTTTGCCCATTCTTCTGTGATCGCCCAACGCTGCATCCAGGTTGAGTTTCATAGCCGCACTCTGTTCTTTGAATTGCATCAGTTCGGTCTTGATGGTCTCTTTCTCCCTTTCCACCTTCTGACTGGACAAACGCTCCCTCACCAATGTGGAATCTTTGGCATTCACTTCGTCTTTGAGTTGTTCGATTTGATGGGTCATAATTTTCAACTTGCGTTTCATTTCCGTGACTTCGTCCTGAAAAGACATTTTGTTTTTACTTAGTAAAATTTGAATGGAAAACTTTGAACTTTCACGTTTAAACTTGGTATGTGGAAAACGTTGAACGAAACGTTGTACGCGTAAACTGCGGATGTCGGCAATAGATGCAGAAATCTTATTTCACTATACTCTGCTGTAATATTTGGAATACCTTCCGAATGATACACAAATGTTTAACAGAAAGTTATGTTTCAATACGTTTGTTTATTACGATGAAGGGTTACGGATCTTAAAGTAGAAATATAATAATTAGGTTTTATTAATGATAATATGAAACTTATAGATTTTTGGAATTACTAGATAAAAAACCCAAATGTTAACTATTGCGTATAATGCAAACCATCTAACATTATAGGCTGCACATTAATTCACACAGCTATAACACTAATTCTACAGCTATAAGCCGCACCACAAAGATACCGTGATTATCTAAAACTTTATGACGTAAGAATTTTGCACTTCGGTGTGCAAGAGTCACAAACAGTGCAACGTCACATTAGTGATTAATATCAATTCATTTTAAATATCAATTCATTTTAGACATAATACCTTTTAGTATTTTTGTATTTTTGCATTTTTGTGTTTTCTTTTAACTCATGACTCATGGGAATTCATTTTTTTCTTTCCATGTTTTTGACATTATTTTTTTAACTTCATTTTTTTAATTAATTATCATGGTATGTTTTAATTCCGTGTTGTCACTATCTCAATTTGACTTGAAATGTTGTAGCATTCAAGATTATTTTGTCTTAATTTTTGTTTTGTTTCATGTTTCGTGTCTGTATTATGACCTATTGGGTTCAGGATTTGAACGCATTAAACCTTATTATTATTATTATTAGTGATTTTGTAACTGAAATCCAATTTATATTGCGGATTATGGATATGAAATTACTGCAAAGATGGAGTCTAACCTGAGTTTCTATGAGATTCTTGTTGAACAAGTTCCTGTCACTTCTGACAGCTTCGTACAGATTCACTTGCTGTTTCAACTTGCTCTCGGTATCCAATAATTTCTTCTTGGTGTCGAACATTTGTAAGTCTTTCACCTTCATTTCGCTTGTCATAGTCATCAACTGCAAAAACATTTTCAACAAAAATTAGTATAACCGTTAAACTGTAAAATTAGTTATTTCATGAAATACACAGTTTATGCGTAGCTCATTTACATTTTATCTAATCATCAAATTGTAACATTCGGACTGCACGTTTTGTCCAAAATAACATGTCAAAATAATTGAAGTGTTCAAAGATGAACTTAAACGATAAAAACGAACTTATTTTGGAACTTGCTTTTTTTGTTATTTAATATGGAGTTAATATAGCAATTACATATTTTATGAAAGTAAACTAAATAATATATGAATCGGCGAATTTTAACTAACTTATACAAATGAAAAATATTCTCAGTTTATCTCTTTTAAATAAGACACGAACCTAATTTTTTCTTTTGGAAATACCTTTTTGGGCTTGCAACTTTGACATAGGATTAATATCATTATTATAATTTCACCCAAAGTAGGTAATCCATGAAAATGCATTTTAACGTTGATTTTATATGAAATAGAACTTTTGGTACTTTCCGGTTTTAGCGGGGCCCGTCTGATGTTGCTATTTGCTTGTACTTGGTTATAGGCTTATTTTGCAGTTTATTTAAAACAAAGCTCAATTGTTTGGAATTACCTTTTTGGTCATGTCACTGTTTTGGTTGACAAGTCTGTCTTTTTCTCTTTCCATCATCAGTATATTGGAACTGAGTTTTTCCATTTCGTTCCTACTATTGAGCATTTCCAACTCCAATGCACGTTTGGCTTGTTCGACATATTTCATGGAAGCACCTTGTTTTTGTATTGATACATTGGCTTTGAGCAAATTCTAAGACATTAAAAATAATACATTTTGTCATAAGAATAATAAGATTAGCAGAAAACAAAAAAACCGAACAAATTCCAAAAAGCTTTTGGAAATGTCCGAAAAGTCAAAGTGAATTTGCTTCTAAAAAGAGACATAAATAATATTGACGTTTTCTATATAGGATGACAATGGTATAAAAAAGATGACACAGAAAATCTCGTTAAGACATATGTCAAAAGAAATTATCGTTAGATATATATATTTTTTAGATATCTAGTTACTGTAGACGACGACGTTTTTATTATTATGACTTTTCTTAAGTTTTCTTTTTGTTGAAAAATTGGAAGATTTACGGAAAAAGAAATTGAAAAGATATTAAATTGATTTTTCTTTGAAAAATCAAGCTGACATTGTTTGACTTTGGAATTAAATTTTTGTATATATCGATAAATGAACCAGGAAAACATCGTTAACTGAATAAAATTAGAATAAAAAAAGTTTTCGAATTTTCGAACATTATTTAGTGATATTTAGTCAAAACGCGATTAAACAGTTAACAATTAATAAATTAAAAAGTTAAATATTAGAAAATAAATCACGTAAACATAGCTAAACGATATATCGATGAAATAATTGTATATAATTATATGTATATTTTATCGATATTTTTATTTCAATGTTTGCATTGTATGTTAAATTCGATTTTAAGTGTCACTTTCTTGAATCAGAGAATGTCTCTATTTTGTTCTTTAAAATAGTATCGATCGAATTATTTTATTGATTATTATTTTAGAAACCAATTTTATCAATTAATTTTATGAACGAAATTATAAAAAATAATTATAGGCTATATATAAAAACTCACTTTGGTCATGTTTTCTCGTTCACGAATCGATTCTTCGATAGTTTTTTTGTCTTGTTCTGAGTGCTTTTTGGTCACCTCCATTTCTACATAGAAATACATTATTTGAATTTTTATAATCTTATATAAAATGTACAATATAATTACAAAAAAATATATTAAATATAAACAAATTATCCGTTTTTTAATGACAATTCCATCTAGTGGCAGATTTTGAAACTGTTCACTGAGCGCCCACTTTAAAGTATTTTCAGCTCCACTTTAAAATTTCACAGTATCGACCAAAAAAAACTTGTTTTGAACAATAAAATATGAAAAATGTTTCAAATAAATCATTTAGATATGTACAGATCACTTTGTCAATACATTTTTTTTGGTCAAAAATATTTTACTGGATATATGTTTATTTTCACAGTGAAATGTGAGAGGATGCTGTCTGTTTGTTTTAAAATCAAGACACAACAGATAATAAAGAGCTGTAGTGAAGCTAACTTGGCTTGAACACCCAACTGTGATCGTCAGCGCCATTTGTGATACTATCTCGGCAGGTTGGCCTGTTTTCAATTGTGAACCAAAATTGGTAAACAATTTAGGTTTCTAATTGACTACAAAAAATTTAAAATTTTGCATCACATAATCACAAAATTTGTTAACCAAACAGAAAAATGATGGGAAGCAAAGACCCAGGGTAGCTAGGGAGGGGTGGCGCAGCCATCTCCGAACAAGCTAGTAATGTAATAATGTGCCGATGGGACATTTAATCAAATAAAATTAATAAGTTTGTGAGAATTGATATTTTTATTCGTACCTCTTTGTAAAGTAAGCATTTGTCCTCGCAATTCTTCTCTGCCTTGTTCCAATTCGATTCTTTGTTCGTCTAAGTTGTTCATCTTTCGGGTGAGCATGTCCCTCAGTTTACTCAGTTTCGCATTCTGAGCTCGGAATTGGGTCAGTTCTTCGTCTTTGGCCTTTGCAATGGACAAACGAAAACTTTGTAGCAGATTTTTATTTTATTTCTAGTTTACGTTAGCAAAGTTTTTTCTCTCTCTAGACGTGTATGAAATATTAACATAACGTACTATTATATGAAAGGCTCAAGGACTTTGTATGTGACTGTGTATTGTCTGCTAAACTCGAGAACTATAAAAGTTGATTTTAATGGGATTTTCACTGCTATATTCTAAAAGTTATAAGTCGATTTGTTTGCTTTCACAACTAGTTTTCACACTTTAGTTTGTCAGGAAAATAAATCGATGTGACATCATTGTTGCAAGATACCATTGTTGTCACTTCAGTTTTTTTTCAATACTGTAACATATATACTAAAGAGAAGAAGTTTTTGTCAGGTTTTCCAGTATACCACATTGTTACAGTTTTTCAAGGCTTCTCAGCATAACGTTAGGGCTGCGTATTTCGATACTCAACACTGGTGTTTACTTCCATCGAAGCGTGTCACGTTATTAGATTGCCGAAATTACATCACGTGACACTTTTCGGTGGCGCTAACTACCAATGTTTAAGGTCGAAGTACGCACCCCTAGGTCAATTAACTTGCGAACTAACGAATGCCGAGCGTTCATAGTACACAGTACGGATTTTTCGGAGAGTAAAGTATTTTAAAAATATAGTTGAAATTATAAAATGGTTATCAATCTAACCCTTATTTCGGAAGCTAATTGAGAATTTTCTTTGTTGCTCTGCTCGGAAACTTGTTGCTGCATTTCCAAATCTTGTTGCAATCGAATCACTCGCATGTTGGTCACTTCCATTTCTTTGGTCAGTTGGTCTTTCTGAATCTGCGAATAACGAGACGTTGAGATATTAACGATGTTATTTTGAATCATTAACTGTAAGTGTCATGTGTTTTCAAGGGCTTGTGGAAAAGTCCCCACACAAAATGTTATTTGTTTTACCTTGAGATCTTTAAGTTTGTGTTCTAGGGCGTTGGTGTTGTCTTTCTGTTTCGAAATCAATTGCTGAAGATTTTGTACTTGATCCGCTTTGACGTCCAGCTCGGCACGGTTTTGTTTGATGTCCGCTTCGAGTTTTTCTCGTCGTCTGCCTTCTCTTTGTATTTCCCCTCGTCGTTTGTAATTTTCTTGAGTAAGCTATTGACAACAACAAAAAATTGGCAACGTCATCGGATTTTTTGCTTTTGAAATTGATAAAGAAAGTTAAAACGTGCTTTTGGTAATTTTTGTTAGTTGAAAATGTCCAAATAAAAACATAAGGGGGACTTTCTAACTTCTTTGATGGTTTCTTCGAGTTGTTCTTTGTCTTTTTCAGCTTGTTGCAAATTGCTAATCTGAACGTTGACTTGTTCCCTCAACTTGTACAACTCGCCACCCAATTGGTCTTTTTCTTTCAGCAAGTCATCGCGATGTCTTTGTAATTCCAACACCCTAAAAGGTCGACAAGACTTTCCGATTAGATTACATTCTAAAAAGGACATTCCGAATTTGTTTGCAGAAGGCGTTCAATAACACATCCACATTAACGGAAAATACCGATATCTTTACATCCATCGATAACAAGATCGATATTTCGGTGTGCTATTAAGTTAACTAGCATTAGGTGAAAATTTCACAATGGATGGTTTATGGAACACAGTAGTGTATAGATACAGAGAAACAAAGGTTTATTGAGTAAAACTTACGCTTCCGGTCCAGCCGCTAAAACCGGAACTTGTTCAAACATCCGCTGAACATGATCCAGTTCCGTTTCTAATGTATGGATGAGTTCTTTCTGTTGCTGTTCTTTTTCTTGACCATCTTCGTATTGCTTCCAAGCACGATCTAATTCCTGTAAACAACACATTAAAAATGTATATAGAGCGGCTTATGCATCGAAAGTATTTATCGTGTCTAGTTCATCAGTTTTGGGAAAAACGGAAGTTTCGTAGACACTGTAAATCACGACGAGCTTCATTCTGTGTCGATCATTTTATGAGTTAATTTCCTTCTGCTGTCTCGAGAGTTTCGTACATTATTTTTTTCTTTTTGCTGTTTGTACTTTTCCTTTTAAGTTGGAAAATTAATTTTCATATCCGTTTTCGATTCGTGAGCTTTATTGTAAAGTGTTTTAATTAATGAAGTGGGATGTGGTTTTGGTGGAAAATCGATTAAATCGTGAGTGAAAGTGAAACTTTGGTTGTTCAAGATGAAGCGTGATTAGAATACGAACACGGAAGTCTTCACTAAATACCATTACTTTTATTAAAGTTTTTCATTTCCCACGATTTCAATCGACATTGCGAAGGAATTATTTTGGTACTTTTGTGGATTAGATACCTGTTCCGCTTGTGGTGCTATTGCTCTGTGTCTTCGCTTGTTGTTGTTGTTGTTTTAACTAACCTAAACTAGACTATGGGTATAGATATTTATATTTTATGTTCAATACTAACCTAAACTGGTATCCACATCAATAGAGACTAGTTTAAAACAACAACACGCCAAATCACTAGCGCCACTAGTTTGTAGGCATCTAATCCAAAAGTTGCATTATTTTCTATAAATTGTTGTTTATTCTTTATACTATTATATTCTTTATACTATGTATTTATTTTTTATACTAAAATTGAACCTTTGTTTTTACGAAAAATTTGTCTATAAAATTCCGTTATACGAAACATTCGTCTTACAGAAATTACGCAAGACGATACAAAATATACAAAAATTTCAAGTACAAAATCAAGTATACTTTCGTTGTAGGCTACGAGGACAATTTTGTACATATTATCAGGAAATGATAGAAATCGGATTATACGAGGTAATCCTGTTTTTTGTTTGTATACACAATTTTTGGTGCATTATTATTACTCTGTCGGTACATTGTACCATGCAATAAAATAATCGCACTCTGATTGTGTATTTTCAGTAAGGTGTGCAAAATATTTTATATTAACAATAAATTCTTCGTTTAACGCGTATTCTTACTTTTCGCAAGCTGGCAATCATAGCTTGGTCATCTTCTTGGATCCGGAAAGCGTCAGCAATTCGTTCTTTGTTCACTTCATTTT
This sequence comes from Cryptops parisi, assembly GCA_034695005.1. NCBI lineage: Eukaryota > Metazoa > Arthropoda > Chilopoda > Scolopendromorpha > Cryptopidae > Cryptops > Cryptops parisi. Next base: position 24,692 of record JAQIWH010002082.1, read on the forward strand.
CGGTACGTACTTCTTCGTACTTTTCCAACAAGACTCGTCCTTCATCGAAATACTTTCGTAAACCTATGTACAATCTTTCCACTTCCGGAAAATATGTATTGCAACTTGGACTGGTTTCGATTTCTTTCAAAGTCTAGGAAAAACAAACAAAGGAAATGTTCAATAGGCAATTTTCTGAAAGGAATTATTCAAAAGGCAATGTCTACATAGAAAATTTTCAAAACAAAAATATCCAAAAATAAATTGCACAAAAGAAAAGTTTTAAAAAACATATTGGCAAACGGAAATGCCCAAAAGGAAATTTCAGTATAAAAATGGCCAAATGGAATGTCTAAAGACCTTCTGTCACACGAAGCATTTGATGTGACAGGAGGTTTATTTCCCAACCAATGAAAACTTATTAATTGTTTTCATACTGTTTCTTTTTTGTTTTATTTTTATTTATATTTGTCTGTGATGATCCCGTTGGATCGAATCAAATGAATAAATAAAAACTAGTTGGCTAAAAACTGATGTTACAGTTGTCCACAAGTTACTCTAGTTGCAATGCCTAAAATATGTGTGCCAGGAGGCCTTAAAATGCAAAAGCAATGTCCAAAAAGCGATGGAAAATGTCCAAAAAACTGCTAAGAAAAATGTCTAAAGTGAAATGTTCAAAATAGGACTTTTCGAAAAACATTGTGCACCGTACATTTTTAGAACAATGTTATGAACCTACAATTGTAAAATGGTGTACTTACTGGCATAATACTTGTTTCGAAATACTCGAACGCTGTTTCATCGAAGTACAGGTCTCTTTCACCTTCTAGGAAGTCCAAATAAGCGGAATGGTTCTTTATAAGAAAAAAAAAACAAGTAAATAAAAACAAAACAAGAATGAGTGTTTAGTAATTGTTTTTTATTATTGGTCACTAGGAAATTAACGTTGATTATTTTGTAAAATTGACGCTATTTCTTTTTTATTGTTGTACTGCTTACTGATTTTCGACTTGTAGTTAAAGAAATTTGGGAAGGTTCTCTAGATCCAACTGACACAGGTGACGTTTGGGCACTAGCAGGAGTGGCTGGTTTGCTAGGTTCGGTTGGGATAATGGCTACTTGTTTCTTTGCAACGGCATTTCATTTTCGTATCATTACAGCAGAATCAAACGACGGTACATAAGTTGAGATAAATTATAACTCGTGAGATTACGTGAAAATCGATTATCAGCTAATTCTTGTTGGTTACATTCAGGTTTTGTTTGTAACGCGACGTCATAGCTCTAAATCTATGCAAGACACATTTTGGAATTTTGGTATGATTTTTAAGGAAACCCTGAAGGTGTGCACCTCGGTGTTATTTTTTTGCAATTATTAGTTGATCGATAGTTTTAAATCATACAGAACTAAGTTAAAATACTTTAAATTTGAGAAAACCATGATTTTACGTATGGGGTTTGACCATAGGGTTGCATGCTATTTTGATTGGTTTATAGTGCTGTGTAACTCTCTCTAATTTGGTCCTACGATATAATTTTTAGTCTATGCCTAGATCATGACTTAGTGGTCTCATTTCATGCATTACCGCAGAAACTGTAAAACATGAGTTAGTTCACCATGGTTTAACACGATCCAACTATCTTTGTCAAATAGTTAAGATCAAAAACCATGCATAAAATGCGTTCATTTTCAAGTAATTTGAGTGTTAATTAGATAGTTGTTTTTACATTTGAAGGCTTGCCCGGAATAACGTTGCATGTAACAATTCATGGTATTGAGTGAATGGCAAAGTATTCAGCAATATATGGATTGTCACATATTTGGTGCCCAATTTCAAAGTGATATATGTATGTAAGATGGTTTCCTTCTTTAAAACACGTGGTTAAACAAACTTTTGTGTTTTATGAATAATCTTGGTAAAATGAGTAATAATCAATTTGATGATACGAAGTTTGATAACTTACGTTTTTTGTAGGTATTTGCCATTTTGTTTTTATTATACATA
>JAQIWH010002083.1:0-26674 GCA_034695005.1 Cryptops parisi
TATGACCTATATGTGGGTATACTGTATACTGTGTATATACTATACTGTATATACAGTATACACAGTATGTTCTGTGTATATTGTAGTTATATGGAAAATCCCATCCAATGTTTCGAATTTATCACAAGACATTCGTTCGCATAAAAGCATTCTCTTTATATGACTTTCATATATGTATAAAATTAATAATGTGGTCGAGTAGTTAAAATAAATAGGTTTCCATATAAGACCTTACTAATATGGAATGATATTTCATATCATATTAGAAGAGAGATTTTCTCGTGCACTAATCATAAAATAATCGTATATATACTGTATTTAATAGTCATTGTTTTGTTTTATTATTTAGTTATTAATGAAACATCCCCAAAGTATAATAAAAGTATGAAAAAAATACATCACAAATACAAAATCATATCATAAACAAAAGAACACACCAAAGAGACAGGAAAAAACGGAAAAACAAAGAACTTTTAACGAGTCTTATAAATTCATAAGACTTCCGAAAATTCAATATAAAGTCAAGGCATAAAACCCCAATACTACAAAATAAAAGTCGACAAATGCAAAATATGTGTAAATGTTTGCTATTTAATATATTACTAAGTTACAAGTATACAATTTATAACTTTCATTTAATATAACATCGCCAATAAAATTGAGTGATTATAGAAGTTTTCGGTAAATTATAAATAACATATCGAGTGATAAATTCATATTGATAGTTTTTTTTAAAGATTTTGTTGTTTATTTGTGTGGAATAAAACGCACTGTTTTTTTTTTCTACAAGTGGTACGATACATGTGGTATTGCCCACATCGAATAGAAATCTGCTGTGTTGTGATTGCACAGAGTACATATAAACCATCTATTGTGTGGCTTATTTTAAAATTATAATTATATATAAATTATATTCAAATGAATGATTTATTTAATCTCGTATTATATATCCATTACATAAATTAATTAATTTATATTTATTAAGAATATTATCATTAAATCATTCAAATTATCATTATTATCATTTAACGATATTATCATTGAAATATTAATTAATAAATTTTCATTAAAAATATTAATTATTAATATAGTTTTATTAAAACTATTATCATTAAAACATTCAAATTATTATCATTTAACGATATTATCATTAAAAATATTTTCGTTTCTTTGTATTATCTTTTAAAAAGTACATTACCGGTATACCGCTACTTGAAAGTACAGTATGAAGTTCGGTATATTCTCACAGTACAGTAGTTCAGAAGATATTTTCTTAGATTACAAATAATATTCGGGCAATGATTTTCGCAATCATCTTCCTGCATAAAGAAGATCATGTTTTCAAAAACGCCTAAATTTTATTGGTATGGTATTTGATATTATCTCCCAATACTTCTAATATCTACAGCTGGTTTAAAAAAGTACTATGCGAAAGAATAATAATTTACAGCATAGGACTGTAGAATAATCTTCAGTTATTTTCGCAACATTAGTGTGCCATTCCTGTCGCAAACGACGATTAACCCAGTGCAGTGGTCAAATTTGGGATGCATACCAATGTGAATGTGGGAGAAAACAAAAACCAAAGTGCTCGATTATATCGAGTTTAACATCGATATTGACGTCACATCCGTCACTCAAGAATTTTGGTCATATGATTATATGAAAGTCTTCAACTTATGCATGGTTAAGTTCTGCGCCAATCTTGCATAAGTTGCATATACCGAAATTCGCGTGAAATAACGAACAATTTCGCCAAGAGAGACCATATTTGTGTGACGTGGAGCAAACACATTATAACAAAATAGAGGCAGATGCAAAAACGTTTCGATCACTCGTTCCCACTGCCCAAAATCACATAATGGGCGATGGGCGATGCAATTGAAACCCATATACCATCGAACAATGTGATAACACAAGGCTCTAATTTGACCTTGCTATTTTACCCCATGGTCGCAAATAACCTTTTCGGTGTTCCAACACACTCCAGTTTATACACATATGTTGATGATAACTTCATGATACTGCCGTTTTCTAAGTATAAATGCCATGTGGCTGAGTACTTTATCAACTCAGACTTTGCTAGATTAAAATAGTGGTATCGAGAAAAGAACATGGAATTAAATTCCATGACAACTGAACACCTTTTTTTTTTCATCGAGGCAGTCATGGCAATGAAAAGATCAAAATCCTGGGTGTAAGGCTGGATTCACAGCTCATCTTTGGGGAATTTGTAAGACTGTCCAGACAGAGAAAATCTGTGTCCAAATCCATGGTTTAGTAGCCTACCTATAGCAACCACTCCTAGCAATGACCAACAATTTATTTCGGTGGCAACACACTCCGACACGTCTGTAGCCTGTACACACAAAAGCTGCCACAATTAGCGGGAATGTGTCCTCGTCAACTGCTCATTATCAACAACAGGCATGCCATCCTGTTTATGAAAATGACCATAAATCATTTTGACACCCACGCATGTAGCAGCTCGATTGCAGTGTCCATACTGGTGACGATTGCAGGAGGCCCGTGCCTACGGCAATCGTCACCAGAACGGGATTCAGAAATATGTTGTGACAAAAAGAAATGGAACTTAGACGGCTCAGGTTGTTGGGATCGTTTTTGGCATGATATGTGGCAATGAAAAACGGAGTTCTTTAGTTTTCAGCAAGGACGTGAATTCGTGATGGTGTGGGGTGCATGTTTACCTCTGATTTGGCATGCGTTTCTGGACATCAGGATTCTCAAGACTACCAAAGAACGTTTGAATTTATTTAAGCAATCCATAGGATCATATACAGAACATTTGAGAACAATTGAAAAACTAAATAAGACTAACAGCAAAACATAATTAAAAGCATGTCTACTGCGTAATAATGTTTTTTAATATATAGCATATATTACGTTAGAACTGTATCTGCTACCTTTGCATGTTATGTTTATAGGCAGTGGCAGATTTAGAACCGACTTCTGGAGGGAGGTACCTGAAATTTTATGACTAATATGTCTAAAAATTACATCCTTTTCTTGGCAAATTATGGCACTCAAATTTTTTAGTGTTGAAACCTCAAAATAGGCACAATCCCTCCATTCATGCATCAATGTCCACCGAACAGTGGTTTCAGCTGAGAAATGTGTTAAAAATCATAAAATTATAACGTGTTGAAATTAATGCATTGAAATAACCTCCTCGATGTACAGATCCCGATGAGTGATCTTGCCCAGAGAGCAGGATATTGACAATTTTCAAATATTGCAAAGCTGCAAACTGCAATTTTGCGCTCAAGACAAACGTTACCTCTGTTAGCCTTTCGGGGGTTGGTAGATTTCATGCCAAATGGTATGTTTGATGCCATTTACAATCAGACACACGAAATTGGTCGATGGTTCATTAATACTAATGTGATGTCATGAAAAAACTACACGTCCGGAGATCTCCATTCTTCAGGCTACAACTTGTTTACAATCTTTACTGCCATGATGATCTACTAACTACAAACCACCAGCATCAAACAAGCAATTTTACCTACTAAGTTTAATTATTCAACTATTGGCACTTGTTTTTAACTTCACACATGTTTTGTTTTTTTTTAATCTGTAACTCACTTAGCTTCTAATTTTAATTATTTAAGAATGTTAATGTTATTTTTTATGTTTTGTATGTTTTGATTTTTATCTTACATATATTGAAATATATCGGTTCATTTGATTGTTTTTCCCTTTTGCATATTATTACTTGTATCGTTGGTAGACCTCGAACTGTGGTACTTAATAAAATAAAATGAAATGAAATGAAATGGAATGAAATAAAAATGTTAACATACTTGTGTTTACCTCGGTGCTTTAATGGTGGAATGTACTTTTGCAACATGTGTTTTGCCATCTTTTCTGTATCTAAGAACAACATATGTTTTCATACCTTATAAGCGTCTATCTCACATTGTGTTTTAATAGTACAACCATGCAAAAAGTACCAGAACCCTACTCGTTTCAAATCCAGACATTTGGGAAAGAAGTATACTTTTGGGCATCTTACAGACAACACTTTGGTCGTCTGTTTCAGATGACGCAATTTTTTCCGAAACTTTTCTCAATGAATCTATGTCCGGACACGCATGTTTTTCATGATACAGCCACATGATTTGGAAACCGCTTGTGATGACTTATGAAAAAGCAAGATTCAATACCCGCCTACACATGTGTGTATTGCGTGGAGCTCACCTTTGACGCAACTTCGGGCATCAGTATCACGTGATGTGATTGTTGCTAGAACCTTTATGCGTGGGAAAATCGTTCCTTTCGGACCTCAACACGCTCGGACCTCTCGTGTTTGTAATAGAAACTCTGAAACATCTTGTTTATAATGAACTCTTCTCCGTCACAGCAGTTCATTGTTGTAATTTAAATTGACACACGTCGTTATGGTGAACCCCATGGGTCACTGGGATTCACCATAACAACGTCAGTGCACACAAAATGCGTTTCTAGCAGACAGACAGATAGGATAGCACAAATCTACGTAATTATATAGGATGTCAAGTCAAAAGAGATTGAGAACGAATTCATTATACTGGAACTAAGTTAGTCACGGTCTAGTTTGATGTGGGCTTTTTTGAAGTAATCCCCATTTAATTGAATGGACATGGCACAAGGTGCTTCCAATTTTGGAAGACGTGATGGAATACATCTTTTGACATTGTCTTCAGACTCGTCTTTGCCTTCTTGAAAACGGCCGTCAATAAGTCAAAACTGTAACCCTTCTGCTACGATTTCAGACGACGGAACAACAAAATTAACATAGATCAAGGTCTAGGCTGTACGCAGGATGGGGCACACATTCCCCAAATACCCAAATCCGGCTTGAATTCAACTTGTGAAGTTTAACGAGGGCACCGACTGGCTTATGACTATGCCATTTGACCCTCAGACTTTATTGAAATTAAGAAATGCAAAAAAGTGAGGATGATGAAGATGGAATAGGGTTTTATGATGCAGAAAGAAACGGGAGAACCTCGAGAAAACAAACCCTCGTGGTGTCAGACCCCTAAACTGAATCCACATGGCACGAGTGGAAGACAAACCCGAGCCACTGCCGCCATTAGTTAATGTTCTGAACAACATTGCAAATGTGAGGCCGTGTGTGTGTGGCAGTGCATAGGCTATACATTTTTCGTATGTGACTGCCGACCAATCATGCTTTGTCTGCCTAATGCTATCAGTCGCATACACGTAAACCCACGTAAGCGCAATACAATAAATCTAAAACTATTTAACCACTTTTCCGTTTGCCGAGAGGCACTGTTGGTAGTGTTAGCAGTTAATAGGCGAGATCAATGCGATAACGATGGTTGTTACACTTTTACTTTGATTTTTTTGTGATTTTTGTATTTGTTGGATTATAAATTTCTAAGCGTCTTCCAGTATGTCTAGTATTCTCTTATTGAACTAGCTAACAACCATTAAATATAAATCGTATTTAAATATATATATTTTTTAATAACAGGGTACATGTTGTCACAACTGATCCCATCTTGGGGTTACTTGTTACATGCTTGGGGTAAATTGTTACAGAAAGACAGTTACCTGTTTAAAGTGCTATCACGTTTTTACATATATTAATGATAAAAAAAATTTTATGCATCATCAAAACTACAGTTTAGGCACCGCACACGAAAAAGGAGAATGGTCAGTGCACTCTTCGTGGGCTCAAAAATTCACATTGAAATTCTTGTCAACAGATCTCAGTGACTTCTTATCTTCCAAAATTTCTTTACTTGTCGCTTTAAAACATCTTAGAAGGTTGTTCCCCTATTATTGTTTTGTTTGTATGTTCTCATTCTAGTTATAGTTGTCTTGTTAATAATTTACATTGTAACAATTCACTCTTCTGCGGCTGAAACAACCAATCTCAATGTGCTCTTCCATATATTTTGCCTATTTCAATAAGCCGAACACCATGTGGAACAAAGTTTTACTTCGAATTATAGCTTAATAGTTAAAGTTTTTAACTGTACTGGTTTGATTAATTAACCTAACCTGGTGATTATACGTATAGAAAAGTAGGTGATGATAAGTTTAGGTTAGTTAAAAGCAATTAAAAAAACATTTAGCAACATGTAAAGTAATACAAATACAGTAGTGTTAGTCAGAACCAGCGCGTTTCGGAAAGCGGAAAAGTACTGCACCATCATATGGGATATTAAAATGGGATCATTTTTTATTGCACATACTCTTTATTGAAATGCTATAAGGTTTAAATCAACATCCAAATGAAATATACTGTATATAACCTGAACATACATAAAAAATGTAAAAACAGGTGGCATCCATATGATACCCCCAAAAAAAATATTTATTTGCATGACAAACACATAAAAAACAATAATCAATTTTATACACCATTATAAAAAAACTAATTTGTACGCCTATGTACAGCAGTTACCATCTTCAATATCATTGCATTGCACAAGAAATTCGTCAATTTTTTAGTTGTTTTTTTTATCTTTTAAAGACAGTTTCGTATACCGACTTGCTATACTCTATCCCAAATTAGCTGACACAGAATTGCTGGCACAATTATGAGGAAGCTAAATAAATCAGCCAATGGTAGACGAGCGTACCTCTCACACGTTTCAGTTGCTGTGTGATCAGTGGTCACACAGTGATCATCTAGCTCGCCCCTTGACTGCCTCAAGCTAATTCTGTGTCAGCTTATGTGAAATGGAGTATAGCTTTGTAAGATTAATTTCACGGTTCACGAGAAGAAATACGCGAGGTTATGATGTTTTATTACTTGATTTACTCTCATTATATCAACATATAATTCGTCCTCCCAGTAATGCCAAGGATAAAACATCAGTTTGCAAATGTGTTCGTCAAAAGGAAATTTCTTGAGGTCGATGGAACACATACTGTTATAAGTTGTTGGCGGAACCCACCAAACATGTCCGTCATATTCTACTTCTAGAGGAACATCACCAAGTGGATTGGCCACCTCACCCTTAGCGCTGTGAGTATAACAAATAATCAAATTATATACTGATACCATACATGCAAAGAATTTTAACCAATATACTAAGAGAGCAAAAAATCATCTTGGCCATTAGTGTCATATAAAATATTTATTTATTTTATCATATGACATCCAATAAACAATAGATCATGTACAATGTAAAGTGAATGAGGAATTATATACTGCATATGCCTATATAGAATTCAGTCTTTCTGTCGGTTTGTGTATGTTCTGCTATTTATTCACTATATGTTCTGCATGTTCACTGCTATGATATATATTAAACTAAAGTATAATGTGTCATGATTCAACAAAAGCACATGTAACCCGAGCAACGCAGAATATTACGCTTACTACATATGCCCAGCCTGACTTTGAAGCTTTTGTCATTATAACAACATGACTGTAAACAGTAAGTAAACGATCTTACATACAATGAGTTGACTGAAGAAGACAAAAATGATGCGATTCATGCGCGGTTTTGCAAAAAGTAACGATCGCATATACCAAGGACTACTTGTGCATAAATACATACAGTATACAGTATACTAACCAAAATTATTAATAAGTACAAAAAATTGTGTATTACTTGTTTACGAGGAAAACATCCGGTGTCCAAACTTGATCTTTTCGTACCAGTAAACGTCGAAGGTTTCCATAATCTTCAGGATTCCATTTGAAATGATTGTCTACCCAATTCTAATTTACACAGACATAGAGGGCATTATCAATACAAAATTCTTTGTTATTATAATTCAACTAATACGTAATGTAAAAAAAACCAGGCATTCTATGGAATGTCTAGCCACTTTTGGCAAAGTAAAAAATAACATCTTTTATAAAACTTTTTATTAGGTGAGTTTAGGTTAGTTTACATTTTTTCCTAATATAAAATTTAAGTCGTGATTTAAAATCAATCTAAATTAAATTTTGTTTAATGTAACTATTCCTAACGCTAAAATGTATACTGTATACGCAATTACACATTTCCTAACCCATGCTTAAATTTTTTTTGTAATTTTTTTTTTATTGTTTTCATCAGACGATTTATACAAATTAAAAATCAAATCAACAAAATAACAACAAATTCAACAAAAGGGGACTACAAAACAAAAAATTTAGCAAAAAAAAATACCGGGGGAAAATTACTAATCAGGATACAGTAAATGGTTATACAGTAAACTTTTAAAACGTGTGATATTTCTAGAATTGTTATCATGTTGCGATGGTAGTCACCTAATCCGAACAGGGAGCGTATTCCGTCTGTTCTAAAATACTAGTAAATAGCCCATCAAAAATGACGGGAAAGTTGTTTATTGCTGTCATATTACTCATGTTATCTGTCATATCTCTTATTGCTGTCGCAATCTTTGTTACAGTTATTTATTCATCCAACTCAATTTTCGTTACAGTTAGAGTATTTATTTTTTATTTTGTTTCGGTTCGTTTCGGTTGTTTCTATAGAAACATAACTGGTGAGGAGGAGGAGCAAGAGGATCTTTGCATTTTATAACAATTAGATTTGTTGTGTTGTGAGTAGGGTAATGTAGAGTCAAAATGTTATTTGAAAGATGTCTGTGTACGTTTCTGAGTATCACCATTGTAATGGTTGCTGTAATGGTGTAAAAGATGTGATGGAACTATCAAGAGAAGATAAATTTCTATAATTTGGTGGTATAAAATTGATTTTGGAATTTATAGTAATTTCAAATATTTTTTTTAAATAGATGTAAGTAGGGAGTAGCTGAATAGCATAGGTATTAAAATATTGAAAGTGATTAAACATTGATTTCTATATTTTGGTGTTTGTGACCAGAGTATGATTGCATTGGTTAAAATGAGTTGTATTTTTGTTTGAATAAATTTTTTTTTGATCTTTTGTTGTTAGTAAATGTTTTAGTCTTTTAACTATAAATATTAACTTGTGAAGTTTGTTTACTAGTATTTCAATGTAGAATGCGAAGGTCATGGTATCGAACATGACGCCGAAAATTTTTATAGCTGTTTTATGTTTGTGAAAATAAGGAGATATTATATTTGTTTTCAAGGGATATAGTTTCATGAAACGAGACAACTCTAGAGTTTACCTTCTAGAAGTTAAGTGACTAAGTGAAGGTGATAAGGAACGTATGAAATGATGAGGACTTTATCGTCTACATGAGTAAGGAGAGTAAAAACTAATTTTAATTTGTATAAAATTTTTTAAAACGGAAATGAATAATAGAAAGAGAAGCGCCTTGAATAACCCCCACTTGAGATAGGTATTTGGTTTCCAACTAATTACCTATTTGGAAGTAAGTACCAGTTGGATAAATAATTATGCAGCAATCTTATGCATAGGTAAGAAACGCCCAAACCAACCATGCTTTGTATAACCGCAGTACGAGACGATGTATCAAAAGCCTTGGCTATATCCGTGCTAGCCAAGAGGATATTTTTTAATTCTATAGAATGTCTAGGCATCCTATAGAATGCTTAGGTATTTTATAGAAGTCTGGATCCTATGCATTGTCGGCAACAGATATAAAGTACATTTATTTCAAAACTAAGTATATGAATAGTCATTGTTGCATAACAAAAGTTTCACTTATCACACTAAAACAAGATGGATTTGGATTCACTCACCATTACCAACCAGCAGTTAATTGTCAGCGTTTCTGTTGTTTCATCCTCCAAAAAAATTTGTACCATGTTAATAACTCCAGATGTTTTATGTTATTGATCAAACTTAATAAAAAACAACGTACCAAGTCAATTACATGCATGATCCAAATAAAGAAACGAACTTGAAACGTTTCATTATGAAAAACTGATGGTCTCGCGCCTTTGGAAATTGCTTGTTCACCAAACAAATCTTGACGTAGTTTTTCTTCAGTAGTGAGAGTTGATACTTTCAAAGATGAATTAGTACAATGTGTTTAAATACAATACAATGTTATTCGTAGCTGAAAAGCTTATACTACCTGATGTGAATGAAACACTTATTATTAGAAAATATAGCAATTTCTCCATGTCCAACTAAGTCCGGTGAACTTTAGAATGAATTGTGGTTACACCCCTCGCAGAAAGTTATCATGCTCATGTCAAATGTGAAGAGATACAACTGCGTGACTTTTCGAACATCGTATTATATACAGGGTGTCCTAAAAAAACTGGACCCATAGAAAAACATACAAGAAATCTACTAGGAATTTCTTAATATATCAAGTATCAGTTAGGGTTTATCGGTTTATCAGCAAATTATTTTTAAGCCACTTGCAAATGGTTATACATATTGATTTGATATTGTTACTTTAAAAATAAAACATTGTTTGCTAGCATTCATGCGATGAAAATAATTTCGCCGAGTTTGAATTGATATTCAAGTTTTGACTATATCATGAAATGTTGAGTTTTGCAGTGTTAATTTTGTTTTCATTTATTGAGTACGAATACAGCACTATTAACTGAATTTAATATAGTAGTTTGCCAAACATTTAAAATATATTTAACTAAAAGCTGTGGACATTATTATTAGAAACGCTAAACAGTAAAGTAGAAAGAAAATTCGATCCAATGCAACAGCTAGCTTGAACCATTCGTTTATAGGTTTTGCTGAAATTTCTGGTAGTTCATCAGTTTTGTCCTCTTCATTGGTTAATAACTTAGCATCACCGGAATAGGTTACCTAACAGGGAATAAATATAACTTGTAAGCCAAACGGCAATAATAGCTACAGAGTGATTAGTGCCATTTTTAAATCGCTCCAAATGATGCACAAAATGTTTCCCTGAGGAGCATTACCTTTCGTGTTCCAGTTTGAAAGCAGAGGACCGTGCTGACATGTTGATTACTCAGGAAACTTTTCACAAAATTGGGTAATGTCAAATTTGGATTTCTTCGTGCAATGGATGTTGTTACGATAGTGATTATTAACAACAGCCCTGATAACAATAATGTTGTTCCAAGAACAAACACTGCAAATAAAATAATATTATATAAATAGAGTTGTTAAATTTTGGGGATGTTGTAGACCATAAAAATTTTGATATACTACCTATCACAGGGATGGTACTTCCACTTCTTGGTACAACCCAATAAATGTGAGACAAGAGAAGTGTGAGTGCGAATATATTGAGACCACCTACGAAATACTTTTCACTCGCTGTCGGTGGAATCCAAAACATGAGCAGTGTCGTAATGATAACAACAAGACTCGGTACAACCAATACCAAACCATAGTAAGGTGCACGTCTTCGCAAATGGACGTAAAAAGTCACAAAAGGAACTAGATGACGTGGAAAAGCTGGTAATGAGAAGTTGGATATGTTTCCGTGAGAACTAACGATTTCCCATTCATTGTGTTGATTGGCCACAAGATTAGTAATCGACTGAAATTGATATTGAATATATGAAAAAATCATAATATAATAATTTGCTTATGTTTGTATGTTTATATGTCCGTCACACGAAAATCAGAAATTTTTTTGCAGTTGCACCTGCAGATGCAGGTGCTGATCCATTATTACTCTCAATATAATACACTAGAATGACGTTATTTTGCCATGAAACATGATCTAAAATGTTTCCGTCATTATTGACGGGCATTAACTAGTATTTAAATGATACAGAATTTGAAGTTTATGTTTTAAATGAAGAACCGATGATACCGGAACATTAAAATACTATCAAAAGAACTCCAAGAATAATTTTAGTGACAAAATATTACTTGATTTGCTCGCATTACGCTGAAGTATATCATCTCCGTATTGTAACCCCAAGGAGTGAACATCAGTGTGCAAATGTGTTCGTCAAATGGAAACTTCTTCAGGTCGAGTGGACAAATGCTACGATAAGTTGCTAGCGGAACCCACCATACAAATCCTACAGATTTCACTAGTACCGGATTATTGTCGGATATTGCACTTTTGGCGGCATCAACGTTAGCACTGTGTATATACAAAGTACAAGTGAACGTACTTTGAAAGATGTAAAATTAAGGAAACTTAATTTCGAACCGAATCCAGACTACGACTCATTAATTTCACAATCATACATCAAACATAATCTAGTTCAAATTTAGATTTGCGATATCAAAAAAACGTAGGTTATTACTTGTTGTAAAGGCGAAGATTTGGTCTCCAAATTAGGTCTTGGGGTGCTGGTAAACTACGAATGTTACCATAGTCTTCAGGATTCCACTTGAAGCGGGAATCTCGCCAACCCTAATTGTGATATAAATGAAGAAAGAAATCATATATTAAGTTAATCATATAATTGCATATTGAAATATGAAACCATATATAATTATTGTTGCGTGAACGTTTAATAGCTTAATTAATTGTATAGAAACAAGACCACTTTGTTCGCTTACAATTGCCAAGAAGCAGTTAGTGGTCAGTATTTCTTTTGCTTCATCCTTAAATGAGATTTGTTCTGTGTTAGTAAGATGTTGAGATTATTGAATTAAAAACTAAACGAATTAAATCTGAATTTTAAAATTAAAGGGCTTAAGGGTGTTAAGTAACATGTGCGTTTACAATTTTGAGAAAAACTTGTGTAAAAATCAGAACTTGCTATGCTTTCTATGGGGTACCATCACATCTCTTGAACTCATATTTTTGCACATATTGTTTTGCTCAAAATTATGCGTTATGAAGGTAGAATTGCACCGAACACATTCAAAAATGCTTGTCAAAACTGACACTTAACATCCTTTTACACTAAGCCATAGAATTATCGACAGAAATTATGTACCAAGTCAGCAATATGTCTGATCCAAAGAGTTAGATAAATGTGAGGAGGTGTATTGTTTTGAGGTAATACTAGTCTCGAGTCTTTGGAAAGTGTCTCTTCACCAAACAAATCTAGCCGTAACTGTTCTTCATGACTCAGGGTTAATGCTACCAAAAGTAAACCAATAGAATACTGTATGTTTAATTAAGAATTTAATGATTTTTTCAAATAAAAAAGTTTATATTACCTGTTGTTGAGAAAACACTTAAAATTACAAAAGAAACAAATTTCTCCATGCTAGTTAATAGAACTCACAGCTAGTTTTTGAAAAGTAAAATGATGTTACACGCCTGTTAGACTGTTATCTTATTCATGTCAAATGTGAAGTGATACAACTGTATAACCATTTGGATTATTGTATAGTTAGATTACATAATAGTCTCGTCATGCGTCTGGATTTGCATGCAAATCCAGACATGAATTGAAAACAAGACTTGGTATAAAAGGGTGTTAAGTGACATGTTTACAATTTCGAGAAAATCACGTTTAAAAATCTGAGCCTGTTTTGCTGTCTATGCGTTGCTTCACACTTTTTGCACTAATATCTTCGCACATATTGTTGTTTTGCTCAAATAATGTGTCAGGATAGCTGAATTGCACATAACACATTCGCAAATGCTTCTAAGCCATTTTATGATAAAAATGTCACTTAAACCCCTTTTACACCATGCCCTTCAATTATAAAAAGGCCAAACAATAAAGCCGAAAGAAAATTCGATCCAGTGGTCAGATGCATTGAACGCACAAAAATAGTTACATTTATTTTATTCGAGTTTCCAACAATTCATTGTAAAATTCCGATTTTTTTTATCTAATTTACTTTTAGTATAATGTTCCGTGTATATACTGTATGCACCACGATCTACCAATCTTAGATATAAATTTAACTAAAAGCTGTACAAATAATTATTAAAAATGCAAAACAGTAAAGCAGAAAGAAAATCCGATCCAATGCAACAGCTAGTTTGAACAACTCGTTTGTAGGTTTTGCTAAAGTCTCTGGTAGTTCATCAGTTTCATCCTCTTCATTGGTTAACAACTGAGCATCGCCGGAATAGGTTTCCTACATTAATGTAAATATGATGTTCAAATCAAAAATGAATAATATACGAAGAATGAAATGTTGGTTTCATTTCACTAAAATTAATGAACTCAAAATGTTCTACTGATAAGTTCCACCTTTCGTGTTCCGGTTTGGAAACAGAGAACGGTGCTCACGAGCTGATTACATAAGAAAATTTTCACCACATTGTTTAACGGGAATTCTGGATTACTTCGGGAAATGGATGTTGTTACAATGGTGATGATTAAAGACAGCCCAGAAAACAATAACGTGTTTCCAAGAACAAACACTAGAAACAAAATCCAATTATACATAAAAAATAATTGTTGCTTTTGGGAGGTTGTAATTCATAAGTGTTTGAATATACTACCTATTCCAGGAATGCTGCTTGCTGTTCTTGGTACAACCCAATAGATATGAGATAACAGAATAGTGAGAGTGAATATATTGAAACCCCCTACGAAATATTTCACTCTAGCTGTCGGTGGAATCCAAAAGATGAGCAAAGTCGTTATTATAGCAGCGAGACTTGGTACAATCAACACTAGACCATAGTAAAGTGCACGTCTTCGTAGATGCACGAAAAAGGTCACAAAAGCATATGAATAATCTGGATAAGATGGATACACGAATAGGGATCTATTTCCGTCAGAACTAACGACTTCCCATTCGTTGTGTTCGTTCATAATTTTAGTGACGGTCTGAAATTTTTTTTTCAAGTTTAAATGAAAACTAAATGATAATGCACATAACATAATTTCGTCAAATTCATTTTTTTACAACAAAACATTATATAATATTATGACATGAGGCGTTGAATGTATACAATGAATAAAATTGATAAACATGAAATTTTTTTACCGGATTTTCGTATATATTGACATGTAATTCATCATCATAGTAATGCATTGAACTGAACAGCAGTTTGCAAACGTGTTCATCAAATGGAAAGTTTTTCAAGTCAATGGAACACATGCTACGATAAGTTGCTGGTACAGTCCACCAAATATTTCCAGTGTAAACTGCTACTAAGAGAACATTGCCAACTGGATTGCTTATCGCACCTTCAGCACTGTTTATATACAAAAAATTACATACAGTACAGGTATTTGTTCAAACCGTTCTAAAATAACAACACTATAAAATGTATTTTTGTTTCAGATTATGAGTTCCAATAGATAAGCGATACTTTACTTGTTTATGAGTTGAAAATCGGAAGTCCACACTTCATCTGATGGTATAGTTATATATTTAATCCCACCATATTCTTCAGGGTTCCAAGTCATACGATAATCATTCCAATGCTTGATTTCATAAAAAGTTTTGAAATTAAACAATTTGAACTAAATTCGCTTTGATGAATTTTCTAACGTAAATACAGTAGAGCTTGACTTGAGATGAAGAGGGATGGGTGGGTATCGGATAAGGAGCGGCAATTGAGAGTGAAACAACAAAATAAATTCTGACCGTCGATAATTCAAGCTAAAGCGTGACTGCATATAATTTTACTTTTCTAACATTTTATAAATTAAAAAATGTATTTAAAGTAATGACCATGATTTCCGGACAGCAGCCCAACTGACAAAAGTTCATCGGAAATAAGCATAATAAACAAATGATGCCCATGTGTATACATAATACTGATTATAGGCTTAACATTATAAATATTAACTTACCCCAACCGTGTTAAGTAGGTGATTTTTTCGTGCATTTAATGAATTAAGTTAATTTGATACTTTCCGGCTATAGCCAGGCTCAGTCTGATGTTGCTATTTGTTTGTACTTAATTATGGGTTTATTGTGCAGGTAGGTTAGGAAAACAAAACAATATCATACGTTTAATACGTTTCTTTGTTATTTCTAACCTAACCTGCACAATAAACCCATAATTAAGTACAAGCAAATAACAACATCAGACTGGGCCTGGCTATGACCGGAAAGTACCAATAATTTAAAAAATTTATATACATATGAGCTTCTGTTCCACAACAGATTTTCGACTTTTCGATTTTAGAGTGTAAACTTGCCTTCCAGTTTACAGGAGAAGCATAAAAGTAAATAAAGATACGTGAATTAAATAGGGAAAAGTGTTTCTATCATACATCTACACTATGTTAGAAGTCAAATTAAGCTGAACTGGATTTTTTAGTTGATGCGACATGTCTTTCCCTTTCGAGTTATATGTTTATCTTAAAATGATCTAAAATGTGTCACGATTGGAGATTTCAGTGTGAGACACCTGCTTTTTTGCAGACGATATTGCAATATTGGCATCCTCGCAGTGTGATTTTCAGCAAGCACTGAACAGATTTACGCTCGAATATGAATCGGGCTTCATGAAGAGCAACACTGAAAACCATGGCACTCATCGGGCCATATGGACAATGCCTGCTCACTATGAAGAGAGTGTGAGCACATGCTCTTCTTAGTGACTTTTCCACTGAGATGAGCATGTGCTCATACCCATAATGTGTTTGCTCATAATCGTGTGCTCATTGAATAATTTCATGTTTGATCTCTGTAATTTTCGATTCATTCAATATATATGCGATTTTTTTTACATTAGACAACCGCAAGTTTTGATTTATACGTTTTTTGGTACATTGGACTACACAGTATATTTCATAAACGACTGAAGATGGCAGTATACTTTTAATTCCTAGCTCATTCACTCACTCACAAGTGAAACTAATATAAAAAGCATAAAAATAACTCGGGGGAAGAAATGTTTTGTATGGTTCGAAACATAGCTAAATAAGTACTTCCTGAATTACAAAATAAAAATAAAACAAATTAAAATCCAATTTGGGAATTCCAATTTTTAATATTACAAAGATTAATGGCAACAATTAAAAATGTTTCATTTAAACCTTAGCTTCTGGTGATTTAACTGGTGAAACAAAATTGTATTATTCTTTGTTTGACCCCAATTTTAATAATACTGTAGTATAATGAATCGGGTTTCTTTCACTTACCTGTGACACCCAGCAGTTAGTGGTCAATGTTTCTGTTGCTACATCCTTAAATAAATCACATGCCAGGTCACTAACTCTACTAACTTAATTTCATTTCAATTATTGAAATAAAAGAAAATAACGTACCAGATCAGCTACATGTGTTATCATGAGTTCAAAATAGACTTGAAGTGTTTCGTTGTGATGTGCTACTGGTCTCGAAACCTTGAAAATTGATTGTCTAACCAACAATTCTAATCGTAGCTTGTCTTCATCACTTTCAAACCCACCAGAAAAAGACGTTCTGACCATCGCCGGTGAAACACATATTACTAGAAATAATACAAGCATCTCCATGTCAGCTAACAGAATCCACTGTGAGCTTTGAAAAATAAATTGTTACACCCTTTGTGGACTGTTATCTTATTCATGTCAGATGTGAAGGAATACAACTGCTTAACTATTTAATATACTATACACAGTATACCTCAAATTGATCATGATGTCTACCTGTCAATCTGGCTTTGCGCGCATCACTCGAACAAATTTTCCCAATACATACCACTGAACCAATTTTGAAGTTAACTTCGAGGAAAGTAATAGGAGTATTATTCATGTTGAGACTCAAAATATTACAATATTTTTTTTTATTTTGGTAATAGAATGAAATGACAAATACGGAACAAAAGACATTACCGTGAAAAAGAAACGCAGTGAACATAGACGATGACAACACAGTTAGACTACAATTAACATAATGTAAAATATAACCAAGACGACGTAAATTCTCTTTATGATTCATATCTGTCAACTAAATTGTACACATTAAATGGTGCTAAACGAACTTGCGACACCAGTCATTATGCATCTGTGCACAATGAACCTGCGACCAGTTCGCGTATCTGCTATCGTCGCAAAATCATTCTACATTCGCGATTCATTGATTAATTACATTCGCGAGATTTTCTTAATCGATTTCTAACTAAATTAATACAGCATAGTAAAAATAATCACAATTAACCAGTATAAGCAATAAACTTTTTCTCGTGATAATCCGCTTTCTATTTGTGTTAACATAAATAATTTAAACATAATCTTTTCGGAATTTGTTTTCTGTACAGGGTGAGTGTACAGAGGACGGAATAACGCCCAGTAAAACGTTTAACGAACATAACATAACCTCTTCTAGACGCATCCCAACTTAGGTGACACATTTTGTGAAGACCCTTTCAACTAAGTTTTAGCCATTTATAATTCATCCGTACTGTACACAAAATGACATATTAGGACACAAATACAAATTAGAGCTTTTTGTTTGGTATTGGTATCTATAACGATAGATTCAAACACCGTGGCCTAATGTTTGATACTATAAGTGGTTACTATGATACCACTTGATACCGATTTAATTAAAAAAAAAATTTTTTTTTGTTCAGTGTAGCCATCGTCATTATTTGTTGTTGTTTGTTTGTTTGTTTGTTTATTTTTGTTTTGTACAAATCGTTTTATGAGAAAAAAATACCTACCTTCATTTGATAAGAATCGACATAGCTACATCATTAAAGTTTAAAATTCCTGATCATTAAACGTTTGCACATTCAAGATAACTTAATATTTCTTTTAATCCTTAAAAAATTTACCCTTTTATACCCGTAAAGCATCTCAAACAGACTTAGCCACACCAGAAAAGTTCAAACTTTTTGATTAAATGTTGTTTAAGCATCTAATAAATACAGAATAAATGTTATATCTATTTAGTTGGGTTATGTCATTGTACTCTTTTTTCTCTGTTTTGTTATTTAATTTATTTTTCCGTATTTGGATAAAGGTTATACAATTATTTTCATCTTTGTATCTCAATTTAATCCAATTGGACTATGTAAATAAAAATAAAATAATAAAATAGATATTACTGACAAGGTTACTTTTATACGTATAGAAGAAACCTTGGTATCAGGTAAATAATCTTGGTAATTAGGAATTAATCAAGAAGAAATTCAAGAATTACTAAACTGGAATTAGAAATTAGGGGTTAACAATTAATGAATTTGGGGTGAAGGAATTAATCAGTTTACACTAAACTTCTTACGGGCATGCCACCAAAACCATGGACGAATCTACCAATTTTAAAAATAACAACAGCAGTGAAATAGATACACAGCATTTGTGACGCCTCTGAAAAACATACCTCTGACACCTTTATTAAATCAAGGATATAGAAGTTAGGTATAAATCTTGCTTATTTGCTCTTAGTTATTGCTTTATTTCAAGTATTTATAGGAAAACTGACTTTTGGAAAACCTTTGTTTTTCTTTTGACACGTGAAATTTGAAATAATTAAAAACTATAAAAATAATTATTTAAAACGGTCAAACAAAAAAAATTCGATCCAGTAGTGTAAAATGCATTAAACGTACAAAAAATAAAGTTAAATATATTTTATTCCAGTTTTCAGCAATTCAATATTCCATCATTTTTATTTTATTTATTTTGAGTATAATTCTCTATGTATATACTTATACATGATCTATCAATCATAAATGTTAGTTTATTTAACTAAAAGCTGTGCAAATAATTATTAGAAATGCAACACAGTAAAGTAGAAAGAAAAATCTATTCAACGCAACGGCTAGCTTCAACCACTCGTTTGTAGGTTTTGCTAAAGTCTCTGGTAGTTCATCAGTTTCATCCTCTTCATTGGTTAATAACTCAGCATCACCGGAACCGGTTACCTAACAGTGGTCAAATATAATGTCTAAATCAAAAATGAATACTAACTGAAAAGTGAAATGTTGATTTCCATTTCACTCAAATTGATAATTAAAATATTTCACTGATAAGTTTTACCTTTCGTGTTCCAGTTTGCAAACAGAGAACGGTGCTTACGAGTTGATTACTTAGAAAACATTTCACCATATTGGGTGACGGGAATTCTGGATTCCTTCGGGAAATGGATGTTGTCACGATGGTGATGATCAAGGATAGCCCAGAAAACAATAACGTGTTTCCAAGAATAAATACTACAAACAAAATCCAATTATACAAAAAGAAATAATTATTTCTTTTGGGAGGTTGTAATTCATAAAAGTTTGGATATACTACCTATTCCAGGAACGCTGCTTGCTGTTCTTGGTACAACCCAATAGAAATGAGATAATAGAATAGTCAGAGTGAATATATTGAGGCCTCCTACAAAATATTTTTCTCTAGCTGTCGGTGGAATCCAAAAGATGAGCAAAGTTGTTATAATAGCAGCGAGACTTGGTACAATCAACACTAGACCATAGTAAGGCGCACGTCTTCGTAGATGCACAAAAAAAGTCACAACAATATATGAATATTCTGGAGAAACTGGGGACACGAATTCAGACCTGTTTCCGTGAGAACTAACGACTTCCCATTCGTTGTGTTTGTTATTAAGTAAATCAGTGACGGCCTGAAAAATTTGTGTAAGTGTATATGAAAACTAAACGATAAAGCACATAGATAGAATGATTTCGTCAAATCCATTTTTAACAATAAAATATTACGTGATACTTTGACATAAGACGTTAAATATTTACAATGAATAAAATTTGGTAAAAATGAAATATTTTTTACCTGATTTTCTTGTATATTGACATATAATTCATTCTCCCAGTGATGCGTTGAACTGAACAGCAGTTTGCAAATGTGTTCATCAAATGGAAAGTTCTTTAGGTCAATAGAACATATGCTACGATAAGTTGCTGGCGCATGCCACCAAACACTTCCATAGGAGATTACTACTACGGCAACATCGCCAACTGGATTGCTTACCGCACTATTAGCACTGTTTATACACAAGAATTATGTATAGGTATATGTTCGAACCGTTCTATAATATGAATTCTATAAAATGTATTTTTTTTCATATTACAATTTCCAATTGATAAGCGATACTTTACGTGTTTACGAGTTGAAAATCGGAAGTCCATACTTGATCTGATGGTATATTTATATATTCAATCCCACCATAATCTTCAGGATTCCACCTCATACGATAATCAGTCCAACTCTAACATTTACTCAAATGTAATGACAATGATTTTTGTACAGAAGTCCAACTGTCAAAAGCTCATCGGCCAAAAGCATAATTAACAAACGATGAGCTTTTGATAGAAGCCAATGTGTATATATAATACTGATTATAGGCCTAACATTATAAAGATTAACCTAACCCAACCCAACCTTGTTAAGTAGATAATTTTTTGTGTGCATTTTTATCAGATTAAATCAATTAAATTAATTTAAATAATTTCTATGTTCCACAACAGATATGCAGGCAACGGATAAAACTTATCAAATATGAATCAAGTCGAACGAAGCTTGGTTTGGTTAATACTCTCGAATCGGATATAATAATATAATATACTGCATGATATTCGAAGCGCCTGGTGTAAAAGGATGTTAAGTAACATTTTTACAAACTGCCTCGGCTATAAACGGAAAGTTATCTTTTTTAAATATTACGAAGATCATTGGGAATGATTGAAAATGTTTTATTTAAATCATAACTTTGGCGATTTAACTAGTGACACATAAAATTGAAGGGCCTGGTTTAAAAATGTGACATTTTCGTCAAAAATGAGATAGTAGTATTTTTGAATGTGTAAGATGCAATTCTACCTTATTAAGGCAAAATTTTGTTCAAAACAAAATTATGTGCAAACATATTAATGCAAGAAGTGTGAAGTAATCCATAGACAGTGATGCTAGTTCAGATCTTTAAACGCGTTTTCCTCGAAATTCTAAAATTTTACTCAACACCCTTTTTCACTAGACCCTTCAATTGTATTATTATTTATGATACCCTTTTAATACCATATAATACTGTATTATAATGACTCGTGTGTTTTTCACTTACTTGTGTTACCCAGCAGTTAGTGGTCAATGTTTCTGTTGCTACATCCTTAAAGACAGCACATGCCGGATTAGTAATTCTACTAAGTTAATTTCATCTTACTGAATTGGAATAAAAATAAAATAAAATAAAACGTACCAAATCAACTACATGTGTTATCATGAGTTCAAAATAAACTTGAAGTGTTTCTTTGTGATCTTCTACTGGTCTCAAATACTTGGAAATTAATCGTTTAGTCAACAAATCTAACCGTAACTGGTCTTCATGGCTTAAGTTAAATTCTATGAAATCAAAAAGAGTCGTTCTGCCTATTGTCGGTGAAACACATATTACTAGAAGATATACTAGCAGCTTCATGTCAGCTAACGGAATCCACTGTGAGCTTATAAAATAGTGTTACACCCCTCGTGGAATGTTATCTTATCCATGTCAAATGTGAAGGAATACAACTGCTTAACTAGTTCATATACTATACAGTATATCCATAACTAAAATAATCCATGATGTCTACCTGTCTGCCTGAATTTGCGCGCATGACTCGAACCAGTTTTTCTTATACATGACGCTGATGCCAATGTATTTATCAAACTTGAGGTGACTTTGAGAGAGGTGATAGAGTACTAATTATGTTAAGCTTTTCATTGACAACTAGCTGATAAACTAGTGCTCGCACGGTGAGTTTATATTCTCTTTATTCATACTGTAAGCATTATTTGAGGGTGTTTCATTTGCATGACTTATTAAAGATAAAGCTATTGTACAGTTCTTTTGACATGTGCCCATTGGCTTTATCATTTTCGTGAGATTTATTTATCATCAACATAGTACTGCCAAATTAAATTAAAATATAACCAGAACAACGTAAATGTCCTTCATGATTCATTTATGTTAACGTCATTGTAAACATGATACCGTGCCAAAAAAATCATGCTTTGCACGATGAACCCGCGACATATGTGATTGTATTCGTCAGCTCGCTTAACCACTATTGTCTCAAAGTCACTCCACATTCGCGATTCATTGATACCTTTAATTTGACCAGGTGCAAACTACAATAAATGCAAGAATATTTTAAGTAATACCACGTGTTGATGATTAGGCTATCTTTATCTTGGAACACTGACTCATTTTATACCTTGGGACATTTCACAAATAGCGATAAACGTGATGGTCAAGTTTTAAAGAGTGATTAAAAAAAATAATGATTCGAACTGCATCATGGATGTATTAATAGTTAGTATAAATGAATAATATGAGTGAGTATAAATGGATAAAACCTGGTCTACACGTAAACGTTTTGTCGTCAGTCTGGTACACAGATATCAGTTTGACAGATAAGACAGACCGAAAGATCGCGTCCAGACTACTTGTTCAGCTCATGCAATTCGTCAAACTTACCGTCGACACGTACCGTTTCGCCTGTGCTATCTATCTTGATCATGCAGAACTAACGACAATAAGTTACGTGTAGATCAGACGTGAAATTTAAAATGTCATAAACGTAACGTTGCAATTCTTGATTTATTGCATTTATCTACGAAGCCCTAGATCCTGTTAATTTTTTACTAAAATACTGTATATGTCCTTATTTTGGTGTGAAATGCATTTAAACCACACAAAAACAGTTAAATTTATTTTATTCGAGTTTTTGGAATACAATTTAAATATTGCATTATTTTTATTTAATTTATGAGTATAATTCTCTGTGTATACAGTATCTACAACATAATCTATCATTCGCAAATATAAGTAGATTCAACTAAATGCCATGCAAATAATTATTAGAAATGCAAAACAATAAAGTAGAAAGAAAACTCGATCCAATGCAACAGCTAGTTTGAACCGCGTGAAAGACGGTTTTCAAAAATAAAACCGATATAACCGAAACAATACCGTCTGGCTTATTTGCTTTTAGTTATTGCTTTATTTCAAGTATGTATAGAAAAACTGACTTTTGGAAAACCTTTATATTTCTTTTGACACGTGAAATTTGAAATAGTTACAAGCTACGAAAATAGTTATTTAAAAGGTCAAACAAAGAAAATTCGATCCAGTAGTGTAAAATGCATTAAACGTACAAAAAATAAAGTTGTATATATTTTATTCCAGCTTTCAGCAATTCAATATTTCTTTATTTTGATTTTATTTATTTTGAGTATAATTCTCTATGTACAAGTATATGCTTATACATGATTTATCAACCATAAATGTTAGTTTATTTAATTAAAAGCTGTGCAAATGATTATTAGAAATGCAACACAGTAAAGTAGAAAGAAAAATCGATTCAACGCAACGGCTAGTTTGAACCACTCGTTTGTAGGTTTTGCTAAAGTCTCTGGTAGTTCATCAGTTTCATTCTCTTCATTGGTTAATAACTCAGCACCACCGGAACTGGTTAACTAACAGTGGTCAAATATAATGTCTAAATCAAAAATGAATACTAACTGAAAAGTGAAATGTTGATTTCTCTTTCACCCAAATTGATGATCAACATATTTCACTGATAAGATTTACCTTCCGTGTTCCGGTTTGCAAACAGAGAACGGTGCTCACGAGTTGGTTACTTAGGAAACTTTTCACCACATTGGGTGACGGGAATTCTAGACTCCTTCAGGAAATGGATGTTGTCACGATGGTGATGATCAAGGATAGCCCAGAAAACAATAACGTGTTTCCAAGAATAAATACTACAAACAAAATCCAATGATACAAAAAAAAATAATTATTTTTTTTGGGAGGTTGTAATTCATAAAATTTTGGATATACTACCTATTCCAGGAACGCTGCTTGCTGTTCTTGGTACAACCCAATAGATATGAGATAATAGAATAGTCAGAGTGAATATATTGAGGCCTCCTACGAAATATTTTTCTCTAGCTGTCGGTGGAATCCAAAAGATGAGCAAAGTTGTTATAATAGCAGCGATACTTGGTACAATCAACACTAGACCATAGTAAGGTGCACGTCTTCGTAAATGCACGAAATAGGTCAAAACAGTAAATGAATAATCTGGAGACTCTGGGGGCGCAACTCGAGAACTGTTTCCGAGAGCACTAACAACTTCCCATTCGTTGTGTTCGTGCTTAAGTAAATCAGTGATGGCCTGAAAAATTTGTTTAATTGTATATGAAAATTAAACGATAAGGCAATAGATAGCACAATTTCGTCAAATTCATTTTTAACAATAAAACATTAAGTGATACTTTGACATAAGGCGTTAAATATTTACAATGAATAAAATTTGGTAAAAATTAAATCTTTTTTTACCCGATTTTCTTGTATATTGGCATATAATTCAGTCTCCCAGTGATGCATTGAAGTGAACCACAGTTTGCAAATGTGTTCGTCAAATGGAAAGTTCTTTAGGTCAATAGAATAATTTCATCTTTTTGAATTGGAATAGAAAATAAAATAAAATAAAATAAAATGAAACGTACCAAATCAACTACATGTGTTATGTTAAGATCAAAATAGACTTGAATTGTTTTTTTGCGATCTTTCACTGGTCTCATGGTCTTAGAACTTAATTGTTTAGTCAACAAATCTAATCGTAGCCAGTCTTCATGGCTTAAGTTAAATTCTATCTCATAAAAAAAATTCGTTATACCTATTGTCGGTAAAACACGTATTACTAGAAGAAATACAAGCAGCTCCATGTCAGCTAACAGAATTCACTGTGAGCTTATAAAATAGTGTTAAACCTATCGTGGACTGTTATCTTATCCATGTCAATTGTGAAGGAATACAACTGCTTAACTAGTTCCTATATTATACAGCATATCTATAACTAAAATGATCATGATGTCTACCTGTCTGTCTGGATTTTCGCGCATGACTCAAACTAGTTTTTCTTATACATACCGCTCAATGGATTATCCCAATGTATTTATCAAACTTGAGGTGACTTTGAGAGTGGTGATAGGGTACTAATTATGTTGATCTTTTTATTGACAACTAGCTGATAAACTAGTGCTCGAACGGTGAGATTATATTCTTTCTACTCATACTGTAAACATTATTTGAGGGTGTTTTATTTGCTTGACTTACTAAAGTTAAGGTCATTGTAAAGTTCTTTTGACATGTGCCCATTGGCTTTATCAAATTCGTGAGATTTATTTTCTTCAACATATTACTTCCAAATTAAATTAAAATATAACCAGAACAACGTGAATCTTCTTCATCGTTCATGTATGTCAATGTCATTGTAAACATAAAACCGTGTCAAAAAGTCGCGTTTAGCACAATGAACCCGCGACATATGTGATTATATTCGTCAGCTCGCTTAACCACTATTGTCTCAAAGTCACTCCACATTCGCGATTCATTGATGCATTCAATATGACCAGGTGCAAACTACAATAAATGCAAGAATATTTTAAGTAATACCACGTGTTGAAGATTAGGCTATCTTTATCATTGACTCATTTTATACTTTGGGACATTTCACAAATAGCGATCAACGTGATGGTCAAGTCTTAAACAGTGATTAAAAAAAATAATGATTCGAACTGCATCATGGATGTCTTAATAGTTAGTATAAATGGATACTATGAGTAAATATAAATATGGATAAAACCTGGTCTACACGTAACGTTTTGTCGTCAGTCTGGTATAAAGATATCAGCTTGACAGATAAAAGAGCCCTAAAGAACGCGTCCAGTCTATTTGTTCAGCTCATGCAATTCGTCAAACTTACCGTCGACACGTACCGTTTTGTCTGTGCTATCTAGCATGATCATGCAGAACTAATGACAAAAGGTTACGTGTAGATCAGACGTGAGATTTAAAATTTCATAAACGTAACGTTGCAATTCTTGATTTATTGTATTTATCTACGAAGCCCTGGATTTTGTTAATTTTTTACTAAAATACTGTATATGTTTTTATTTTGATGAGAAATGCATTGAAACTACACAAAAACAGTTAAATTTATTTTATTCGAGTTTTTGGAATACAATTTAAATATTGCATTATTTTTATTTAATTTA
>JAQIWH010002084.1:0-26665 GCA_034695005.1 Cryptops parisi
GTATTCTTATAAGCTATTTTAATGTACCGTATTTGTAAAAACGGATGTGATATAATACTGTATTATACAAGTAACCTATAAAACATTTTTTAGAATATATGTCACGGTATAATAGTACATATAAAATTAAACAAAAACTATAGAAAAATGTTCTTAACAAAATAGCATTACATATATTTGAACCCCGGGCCTCCCAATCTACAAACTGATACTCAATCTACTGCATTATTGCACTATTGGGTTCATTATAAAACTCATTTCAGTTATCTAATCGTACCTTAATATATGCATTAAGATATTATCATATGTTTCGGAAATGATCCATATCACTAGGACTCTCGCTGAATGTCACATAAAATTTATGTGATAGCTCACCGCATTACATTGATGTAATGCGGGAAGTAATGTTTTACTGCATTGCATTCGCGTAATGCGTGAAGCCAACTATTAAAAATAACTTTTTAAAATAAACATGTCAAAGCGCAAACTATAAATAAATAGTTTTAAAATTGACAATACTGTTTTATAGTTTACCAATAAAACCAATCAAAACTTTAAAAAATTAAAGAATAAAATAAAGCCACAATAATGCATAAATGGTTGTAATAAGTAAATGCAAATTCCAATTAATGTCAATTTCTGAATAAATAAAACAACCAAAAGAGGCTAACTTATGAGCGAGTCGTTTTACTCGCTTTAGTGAATTTCCAATAAAGTAATCTAAAATTCTACTCGCAAAAGGTTCTTAAAACAGACTTCTTGAAGTTTATGACTTTGCTAACCCTAAAAGGAGAAAAAACACACATCTTATGTTGGTGGCAAAGCACTTCTTTCGAATCAGCTATATGACTGTTTGCACGCTTCGCTGGTGTAAATCTGCATCGAGAGCTTTAAACTTTATTTGGACGAGTGTAAAAATAACCACAAAGGACTATGAACGAAGGAAAAAACGACGCCAACAGAGAAACGAATTTTCACATAGCCGTAAACATTTCGCTTAATCGCATCGACTGATACCCAATAAAATGCGACAAGAAAATTTGGGATAAGACGACGAAAATGTTAAAAAACAAAAAACAAAAAAAACAGTAGAAATAGAGAAAGAAAAAGATATCCGTGTGTGCCATTCCGCATTCATGGTCAGCGATTCGATTTCACGAGAAAATGCGATTCATAAAAATAAAACGAAGAGGAAAAAAAATCACCCAAGAAGCAGAAAACGCAGTCGGTTGTTAATCCGGATCATACAACTAACAGCTTAACTCTTCAGCTGAGGGATCCGATTATGCACGTTATACACACCGTCCCATTGTGATTGGGCTTGCAAGCGAAACGTGCTTAAGAAAGCAAAAAGAAAATGTGTGTATATGGTGTGTGTGTGTGTGCAAGCTTTTCTTATTCCAGGTACGTTTTGACAAGAGAATGAAGTTTGTGGATCAACTTTTACGAGCGTCATAAAACTCAAACCGCTCGCGAGATGGCGACTAGAATTCGTGTGGGTTGTGACGCGGTTCCGGACACACAGTAGTGACAAAGACCACGACCCACCTATCGAGTTCCCACCATCGTAAGACAACGAAAGGTTTTCAACCCATACACAACCCACGTAGTCGTTAATTTTACACGGCGTTCATGCGTTTGCAACTTGAAGAGTAATGCACGAGAGTTAGTCTTGGTTTTTTAAAGTTTTTTGGGGGGTTCTATAAAATAACGATTCTTGAAAATTGCTGTTAAAAAATTCGCAAGGTTTATTCCAAATACTACAGGAAAAATAACACTGTTACTTGTGATAAGAATAACCAATCACAGGCAAAATGTTGTGAAAAAAATACTGTGAGAAAAAATAAATCTTTATTATGGCCTAAAGAAAAACCTATAAAAAGCGAGTTTTAAAGGCATTATGATAAAAAGATATACGGTAATTTTTTGTTTTTATGCATTTGTACACAGAATCTTTACAGTATTATGATAAACATATGAAGATTAACACTAATCCAAATATTATTAAACTAAAAGTGCTGACCTGTCTGAATGGTGGTCTAAAGCAACACAAGCAGCGAAGAAACAAGTGTTTGTCTGTGGTGATCAAGTTGGATCGAATTAAATAAATAAATAAATAAATAAAAATAATTAATAAAACTGCATTTTTGATAACCACTTTTACAACCTCGTAATTATCGAAACAAATACGTGAAAATATATTTTTGGTTGACATATGTCAAGTGTTTATTTAGATGAGTCTGTTTTATACTTTCAACAACAAACGGCTGCTCACGTAATGAGGTAATACGTAAATTCTGAACTATATATAGGGTAAGTCAGTTACCGTAACACATCCAAATATTATGGCAAACAAAGCATGTGACAAACAAACGTGTTGGACAAACATTGTTTGCATATGAGGAGCCTTTCCAATGATACTATTTTCATTGAGCTTAAAACTAATTTTCACAAAAAAAACCATTGTTAAATTTTAAACAATGCGTCGTAGGTATAAAGTCATATTTAAAAAGTTGTAGCCAAAACTTCATTTAGTCATAATCCACTATTGTTTAATTTTTTTCCAACAATGCAACCAAAATAAAATCTGATAGAACAATAAACAGTAAAATGCACGTTGCCTCTACAACAGCTTCTCTGCAAGTCACTCATGCTATTCAGTGGAAGAATTTTTTTGTATAACGAAAAAACATTTATCTTTGTGTACAACAATGTGTGGTGACTTTTCAACCTCAGAGTAAGTTAACTAAAAAAGATTTAACCAAGTTAAACCCAAATATAAAGTTAGAAGTATTTGATCCACATATTAAAACTAATAGGAAAAAGATTTATAAATAAACAACACAACGGATTTCTAATATGCGGTAATTTTGAACTTTTAGTTTCGATCCATTATCGAACATCACATCCGGGGGACAGACGATGATTTCTCTTTGTTTCATCTCACACAAATCGTTCTACTCCACCACTCGTATAGAACATCAATATTCAAATGAAAGTTATCCGATCCGTACATTGCCCACAGGGAAGACTGGTATGAAATCAATGGGCGGCAGATGAGGATGTTGGGAAAGAAGTGATCAGAAAACGATCGCTGATCAAGCCATGGAAGCTTTTGAAATGCGCCGAAATGAAAGATGAAAAGGAAACGGAAAATATTTTTTAAAAAAAAAAAAAGAGTTTTCTTTCATCATACAATACCCATCTCTAATCGATTAGAAATAAAAGCGCCTGGTTTCTATTAGACAAATTATCCGAAAACTAACGTGTGTGTGTTTGTCCGTAAGATATCAAACACACAAAACTTTCTCATTTTCCATTATTATCATCGATAACGTGAACTTTTATAATCTGAACATTTTCAATTGAAATAATCCCTAGATTAATCAATGTAAAATACCAAATTAATTTTATTACATTGAAATAAGAAATACGGCTACTGTTTTTAGTGTTTTGATTAACACCTAGTAAATTAATTCTGAAAACTAGTTATTTATTAATAAAATATTCACCTAGAACGTTGATATAAAAATTTAATAAACTATGCTTTATACTTGATCATAGTGTTTCATCCCGAATAATTTACAATTGATACTTTAAAATTTTAGGTCACGGGCAACGTATATAATCCAGGCATCCTATACAATGCCTAGCCTTGTATTGAACTGTTGAGTTTAGTTAAGGTTATTCAACAGCATTTTCTTAAAACAAAATTAAACATAAATTTAAACTTTACCTAAACTATTATTTAAAGTGACTATTCCAATGCTAATTTCATACATTGCTTAAATTAGACTTGCATTTTTATAGAATGTTTGAATTCTATACATATACAGTATACCATTTATACTAAAACAATCCATAAATTGTTTGAAGTTAATAACTATTTTTTATATAAATGATACAAACCAAACTTCATGTTATACATACAATGTGTTTGTAGTTCTATTCATAAAGTAACTTTCCATTTCGTACATTGCCTAAATTAGACTTGAAATTTTATAGAATGCCTGCATTCTATAGATTTTTATCATTTTATACTAATAAAATCCCTAAATTATTTTCAGGTAATTACACTTTTTTTTTATAGAAATAACATAAACTTAACTTCATGTTATACATACTTGTACATTGTATTTCTTTTGATAGAATTCTACGTGAAACACTTTTGACGCCAAAAAAATAAAACAAATAAATATTCCATTTTTTAATCTTTTCTCCTTTTGTTTGCACAATTTTGTTCACTCATACAAATGTGTATATAGATATATATATAAAGGAATAATAAATGATAAGAGGGGTTTGCGAGGATGAATCGCATCCAACGTTCCAAGATTTCAACACTCAAAAGTCTAAGCTACTAAATGTTTTACAGTGCAATGCATAATAGATGTTATTGCTCGCATCATCGTCCATGTGAGTCGTTTTTATACGAGGGCCAAACAACAAATAAGCCTCGCTTTCAAGAGATTTTTCCTTTTTTTTTTTTTAAAAAATAAATATATGAATTATAAAGGCATTGCTGAAAGATCATACAAATATACACTTCCTAACAAAAAATAATCCATTTTCTTTTACTCTTGACATCCCTTTCCCCCTCGTTATATTTTTTTTCTCCTTTATATTTTTGTTTGAAATCATAAATGTAACGCTTTGATGTCGAAGAGTTTTATAATGCATATATATTAAAGTATATGAGAAATATAATCGTATTAATAATGCAGCTTTTTAAGGTTGAAAAAAATCGTTATTTGTAGTACATAATTTTTTCAATTTTTCCCAAAACAAATTTCAAAATAAAAGTTGAAAATTAAGAAATGTAGCTAACAGTGAAAGATAAGTATACACAAATATCATTTATATTAATATTGCATTATGTGTAAATAACAATATCATACAAGTAAGAGTGGTATGCTTTATGTTTATTATTGAAATTCTCAAAGTAAAATAATATTTTCACTTTTATACTGTGTTTCTATAGAATACAAAAATAGTTTATGCTAAAGTCTGGTATGAATATTTTCAATGAAAAACGAACTGTACCATTTTGGTGAAATATTTTTTCTAAGAACTTCATATATAAATTTTAAAACAATATTAAAAAGTTTGGTTCCTACCTGCTCTGTTCTCACTATCTGCCGGTTTCACTTGGATTGGACGGTTCATCTGTAATAAATAAAAATAAAATAATTAATATAATAAAATTGATAATTTTAAAAGAAAAAAAAAGAGTTAAATCCATTCATTATATCCATACATACATACACGTATTAAAAAAAATAAATTGTTATAAACTACGATTCAACAGTATTATGCGATTGTGGATATTTAATTCAGGTATTCTTGGATTTGCATGGAACACGCTTGTGGAGCTAGTAGTTGTTCTTTTTTAACTAACCTAATATTTATGGTGTCTATGGGTATGAATACTAGTTTATGTTTGTTGAAAAAAACACCCTTGATTTTTAACTGACCTCAACTGGTAAATATACCCATAGACAGTTTACGTTAGCAAACAAATAACAACTACTAGCGCCACATGCGCGTTTTCTTTGCAAACCAATAAGTACCTTAATCAATATAAAGACATATAATTTGTGTTTCGTTTAAAGCAGTTGTACATATAATATGCATCTTTTATTTTGTGATTGTTATACAGTATAAAATTTTTATTTTTTATAGTCTTTATAATACATGTATTTATAAATACCCTAAAGGATAAATATCACAATAATAGTAATAATACAAAGAAACAACGACAATGAGCTTTCTCACTTTTGCACGTCGATATTTAAGAATGCTGAGAAGAGTTCAACAAGTTCACTTCGCATCACTAACATTCGGATTTATGAAAAGCTTCGCCTGCTTAATAAATGAAACGACACCCGTCCATAAATAAACAAACTGCTGACGCTATTTTGATATTCTCGAAAACTTGAAAGCACGAAATGTCAGTGACCACATGATTTTTGCATCGATAACCCGTGCAAAATATTCAGTCGCTCGTGCATTATTGCCATAAGTTTCATCAAGGGGTGAGTTAAACTAAAGGAAATTTTCAGAACGAAGAGGCACATGCCAATATTCATTTTACACGCCTTCTGGAATTTTCACCTCTATTCCCTCGTGAAAGATGATTCAGCTCGCTAAAGCTTTCCAACAACCCATTTCCTTCAACTTTTCCATTCTATCAAGAAAAATTAAAAATAAAATATACATATACAGTATATATATAAAAAAAAATTATGCCCACCCTTTCCAATTTGCAAAACGCATAGCGCAAATTCCGAAACTATCTTTCTGCAATAAACCGATCGATTAATAAAACCAACACCACATAAGCAGCAAGGGTTAATAACATGTCTACGGATTTTCGAGACTGACAGTGTTGAAAAGGGAAAAAAAATTGGGCAAAAAAAAATTGAGATGATTAAATTCATTTGCAATGCTGAGTGGAAGATCGGTAAGGTGGAAGAAAAATTTGTATTTTGATTAAAAATTTAAAATCCGTCATTGCATAATCCGCAATCGGTTTCCACGAGAGGGAATGTGGAGAGAGGAGACGAAAAAAATAAAAAGGGGGTATAGAAAAGGGGGTTTGTTGTTCGTGTGCCCCCTCTTCTTCTACTAGTACTAATACTACTCGGCTGACTTCATCTTAGAATGTTTTTTCAGCTGTTCCAACGAGCGTGAACAACAACTCCCCGAGAGGATTCATTAAATGACAATTATCCATCGCCCATGAGTCTGGCGAACAACGCATTATTTTCTCCTTCCAAAACCCCGTATTCTCATGATAATATGAAACAATCTGTATGCAAATCTTTTCAGCCCCCACTGTAATGCCACACCAATTAGGCTGGCGCCGAGTCAGTGGACTTTGAAGATAGTATTACTCTATCCACCCAAATCTTCCTGTTATTTTTTTTTCCTGGTTACCAAAACTTATCGTTGTCTCTCCCAAACACGTGACAGTGTATGCGATTGTGTGCGGGGGTATACGTTTTCTTAAAAGCTTAAGAAATTTTCCTTTCTCGGTATTCCTTTCGGTTTTCTTTTCCGAGAATCGCGCATCGTTGTTGCAAGGGATTAAGCATTACCGTCATTCCACTTAAGACGCTTAACGTCATCTTTCCATTAAAAACGTTTCATTGAGTTGGAGATTGAATAATTTTTCAATCACCAAAAATAAACTTCCGATTTTGTAACTTTTCGTTTTAAATCTGTTCTATTTCCTTATAAAAAAAACAAGACTACTTTGCCATGAATAGATGAAAACATGAAAAAAAAAATGTGAACTAGATGGGATGTGGGTTCGTAAATTCTTAATTCAAAAGTGTCGTATGATTAATTCTAGTTATAGTATTGAAAATAATTCCCATAGTTTTAAATTGCTACCATATATATTTACAGTATGTACAACTTATTTCGATTCATGAGTTTATCTACAATTGAATACCATGTTTGTTTGTTTTTTTATGTTTCAATATTAACCTACTTAAATTATTTCGAAATCTTATATATAAATCCTATACAAAATTTTACACTTTATAAAGAAAATAAATTTTTCAAATCTAAACATAAAAGAACATAAGTGAAAATTTTAGCAAAACCAATGTCAAATTTTGCACTCATTTCAATACAAAGTCAAATAAAAGCATGAATGAATAATCAGTCAATATATTGTTCCATAGTCATACGTAGCCAAAAATACGTAGCTAAACCATATAATTACTTGAAATTAAACAACTTATATTTTTTAACATGACATATTTTTAAACTAAAAGTACAGTAGAAATCCGGTTATTATAATCACGGATAATGTTACCAATCGGTTATTGTTATCCTAATCAGTAAATTACAAGACACCGTTTGATGTTATCAGCCGGTTATTGTTTTCAAAAAGCACTAGTTTTAAAGTGATACAATAACCGGATTTTACTGTATATCGTACATGTCGATGAATATCATGATAATTAATGTTTAGTCGTGTGACGTTTAGTAGTCGTGTTTCAGCGTTATTTAAAATTTGAATTTATCTATGGGGTTAGAATGCAAAACTATATGTATAATCATTGTGTATAAAAGCTAAACCATACAAATTTAAACAAACTGCAAGTGAAGTTTTAATCAAAATCAATGAAATTCTTTATGTTGCTTTTGAGTACTGAAATGAAACAAAAGATAAGTAGATATACATGCAACACATTCAATGTTCCATAATCATAAATGAACGTAGATGAAATGTACTGTGAAGCACAAGTTGGAGTAAGTGCAATCAATTTCTCAAAGACTAACATCATTATCTGTTTACCTTTCCAAACACCCCCAAATTCAATCCCATAAATTCTCTCGTGAAAACAAACATTTCCCGTCTCCGTTTGATCCCAATTACATTAATGATTCATTACGCCCGTATCACACAGTTTTCCCCTCAGCAGCAAGGAGTGCTGTTGAAGGGAAATTCAACTTCCCCAAATGCAGCCAGAACCAATATTTGTTGTTGATTAAAGTCGAAAAGTCAACATCAACCAGCTTTCTATTTACAAAGAACTTCTTAAACAAACTCTTGGTCAATGAACGTCGAAAATTTAGACTTGCCGAAGAAAGAAAGAGAAGAAAAACATTCCCTCAAAAAAGGTTAACATTGATTTTTTTTCTCCTTTATACTCTAAAATAGTTTCATGTGGAAACTAAAATACTAAAACAAGTACCGTACTTTAATGATGCTTTTTAAGCATACACTTTGTTTGAAAAAATAAAAATTGTTGTCTGATTATAGTTTTTAATTTATATTGCAGCATGTATTGTTGAAATTTTCTAAACTCACTCTTTCATGTCATTACTCATTCACAAGTGAAGCTAATATAAAGCGTATAAAAAATACAATATTATAAAAACCGTGTTTTTTTTTAAAGTTCACATTTTCAATGAACGATACGCATGTAATGCATTTTTGCGTTTGCTATAGTTGAAATTTAAAACAGTTTTACAAGTGTTTTTTACTCTTACCAACTACCTACCTAACTAATACTTTTCACATCGTACACTCAAAAGTGAAGTTAAAAAAATATGAGTAAAAATAAGAGATACGTAAAATACATTTTTACTTTAAAGTAAAATAAAGAAAATTAAACCAAATGTGATCTTTTATTTTCTGTTTTAGTAGCAATAAAAGTATTGTTTTTATTTTTTTTTTTACAAAAAGAAGATAAAGATACGTTATCTCACGTTTATCCCCCCTAACGCACAATGTCGAGATTTATAAAGTTAGAAGAAGATCTGGACCTAAGTTAAGAAGTAATCTTAGTAGTGTTACCATTAGAGCAAGCAAATGGAGTTGTTAGGTTGCTTAACCGGAAAGAGAAAGGTACCATCTTTCTGCGATCATGACCAACATAAAAGCATGACCAGCACTGCAAATGACCGCCAAGAAGCGTTGAGCAAAAGATTTCATAAGCTTTACGATGGACTAGTTCACTTTGCACGTGCAAGCTTAAGAAACGCGTCTTCTCGGAATGAAACGATCACTAATAAACCTAGCTGCATATAAAGATCTTGTTGATTCCACATAAGATCATAGTACTACCACTACGATAGAAGTATCAAAAACTAACCGAAATATCTCCTTTAAAAAATTAACGAATAAAGTGTCTAGATAAATTGATACTTAGTAACATAAGTTAACGTATTTATAAAAATAAAAGTTTTGTAATAAATATGTCCATCTGTATATCTGTTGTGCGCATATCACGCTATACGAGATGAACCAATTTTTACGAAACTTGGTACTAAAGTTCGAATAGATCTAGAAAAGACTATTGTTTATGTTGAAACATTTATTAATAAACCAATAAATTCATTTTTTTAACATTTCCTTAAGTCAGTGAATTTACATTTACACTTAGAATGGCGTTGTTTTTAGGCTACTTGTTATTGAACTATATTAAAAGCAAGTTGATCTTCTTCTCTCTATCTGTCCATGGAAAATGTTTTTATGACAAGTGAAAACACACTTAACACACACGGAAAACCTTAACCATAACAACATGGGTGATAACAATATCCTCAATGATAACAATATCTTCACGTGTTATAGCGCGGGTTACCTACTTGCACTGAATCAGTTTAAATAAAAATCATTGTGATAAACTAACATATCACTAAACAATAGTAGTAAAAATTATTTGAATGTTAAAATATAATTAATTAGAACGACCTAAATGAAATAAAAACCATTTTTGAGTTTATCCACCACAAATGGCATTCATTTAAATTTCCGCAAATTTGAGTTACGCAAATGATGGTCATTACACAAATGAAACGTAATGACGATACCAAAAAGAAAACGAATAATCAAGTGGATTAGGCCAAAATCCTCGCGCAAATGGGTTTTACATCATTCGCTGCATTTATCTTAATTAATTATAACGAAATGAAAGAAAGCATCGAAATTATGTTATATTCAAAAAAATAAGAGTAAAAATAATTTGACAATCACAATAAGCCTCCGTAGGAACGAGTTGAAAAGGTGAAATTTTCGATATCGGACATTAACGTTGAAAAGCTGTCGTTAAATCCTTTCGAGTTAAGACGTTGTGCCATTGGGTATGTTGAATGGAGAAAAACACGATAAATTACCTCGATACGTGGGTTTTAATTCACTCGTCAACGGGTGGTGGGAACCTCGCACGAATAAACCAGGTTGGGACGAACGACGACCATTTTCCCATTTTAAAGAGAAGTGACATTATCGCCGTGCAGACTTATTACGGCATTAAACTAATTAGTGCCCATTTAAATCCCTACCCCCCATTAGCTGGTGATAAGCTCAAGACAATTCCACTCGTCCATGCAAAAGTTGGGCGAGATAAGTAGATGACAGCGGTGCGAGAGGGCACGTAAATCTCTCCGCCTAAAATGACTTTGCCAAAAGCTACCGGTATCTGGTGCTATAGCTAGCTAACTTTCGAAACTGTAACACAATGGAATGTACCCCCATAGATAACAAGGCATCCTAACGTCGAGGACCAAAAGTCGATCCATTTGCATGCGAACGGGGTCTTAAGCTTCAGCTCGTCTAATGGGTTGGTCGAGAGCTTAAATAAATCTGTTTGCCCACCTAGTCCTACTGTGTCCTAGACACTACTGCCTACCGATTTTCTATAACATCAACAACAAAAGAGATGTGGGCAGAAAACAATAACCTCTCTTAACCCAATGTCAACCCCTCCGGCCTACCATCGTTAATCTCTTAATCCGAAGGTTGGAATTGGAAGGTTGCATTGGTCATTAAGTGGGGGGACGTTGCATGGTTCTACTAGACTGTTCTGGGGGTCTACCAGGAGGCGCAAAGAGGACGACTCACGTCCCAGCCGTTTCTGTTTGTTACAACATCATCACCACTACCGCCACCACTACGTACTAACAGTGCTAAGGCCACACGACTGGCGCAGCACACAAATCCAGTAATTGACAGGCAAACATATGTCGGTGAAGGAAAACAGCAGGATTCGGTACCAGTCGTGAATTCATCAGCCCCTGATCCCCTGGCTATGGGGCGAGCGCCACTTTGGACACAGCTTGCGAGCGAGTGGATAAACTGCCTTTTGGTCAATACACGAAGAGGGAGTGACCGACTTCACCATCGGATTTTCAAGGATGATTTAAACAGAGCGGAAACCCGGGTAAAATATCGACCCTGGTTTAAAAATCGGCAAGACTATCGACTCTTCCACCACACGCCATGCAAACTTCAATCCAACTTATCCTTACGCATTCCAGGTTGGACTAATGTAAAAGTTACGCTCTGTTCTACTTTCGACTTCCCACCGAAAAAAAAACATATCGGAAAAATTTCTACTAAGGGAATTTCCTAACTAGTATTCGATCATTGTGTCACCATTGCACAGTTCCAGTTCTTACCAGTAGATAGGAAAGTCTAAGCAATTTTTATGCAAAACCAACTTAACCTCAAAATCTTTTGCATCTTAAGCTACAAATACATAGTTGAAGCTCAAATTGGCACTAAAGATAACGAATAACTTAATATATACAATAAAAGATTTGGAAATAAAATATTATCGGAATCATTAAAAAGCAATAAAAAATAAAATTTTGTGAAATAATAACGTACTTTCATATTATTAGTATATCACGGTAACAGTTCTAAAAATTTATATTAAACGTTCACTATATAAGCGTTCACATACCAGTGTTTGGTAAATACAATATTCTGTTTTTCTTGAGAAACTGTATTCGTGTTGTCAACCTCACACTAATTCATTAAAATAAATTGTCTTGAGCTTATAATTGTTATAAAATCAAGAAATGGGTTATGTGATACCCAATTCACTAGCATAGATAAAGAAAATATTACCATCTTTAAACATTAAAAGCCTAAAAAGGTTTAAAGGATTTTCGTTCAAAAGTTTGTTTCACTTACTAAGTTCCCAAAAACCACACTGTTAATCTACTATAAGCAAATAGACACAAACAAATAAACATAATGCAATAGGTTATAAAAAATTAAATAATCACCACGTCAACAAATGAAGACCTTTAACATAATGTTTTTGTTATTTAGTTTGAATGTACATATAAAAGTTTTAGTACTGAGACGACTTATACTAAAATTATATTTAATTATAAAAGTTATTCATTATGCACTAACCTCCCATGCTAATAATTGTATTATAATAAAATTACAAAATAAGTACATTTCAACATAAACAAGGTTTATGTGGTGTTATACAAAACCTATAAAGAGTATCACTGATTAAAAAAATTACATAATTTTAAATCTACCAATCAAACTGTAACTACATTACTTTCTTTCTTTGGATGATCATTTTGTGTACGTAGGCCTATATTTGTAACTGTCATCGGTTAAGAAATCAAGTGTCACAACCTTCATCTTTAAGAAATCCAAACTTAAAAATACAGATCTTTAAACATCGATATCCAAATTAATATTAAAAGTAAACTAAAATGTTGAATTCGTGTATAAAAAGAGTTATTCATCTAGCATATCGTTACAAAATCTCATTATTATGCCTTTCATATGCAATGTTTATTTAGCACACCGCAATTTACTCGTTCTTTGCATTAAACATCCGTGTAGACCTTGCAGTTTCTTTAACTGCAGAGTCAGAAAACAAGCGAGATGGAAAAATCGATACTAATTTAAAATGAGAAACAGCATGCACGGCGTACGAGAGTTAAACGAGTTTGCAGTTAAACGAAGCATCAATAATAATGATGATACTGTAATTCGAATAACTTGGGCATCTTTGGGGTTCTATTCTAATCATTAGCTACGTTGGCTTATAAACCCAGTAATAAAGAGCACAATCTCATTGCACCTAAACAATCGATGTGTTTTCGCAAATTATCACCAAAATATCAACACCTGTTTAAGCGATGAACAAAACCATGCTTTTTCAAACAAGTAATGTTGTTGCTGAACCTGCTCATGTGCAATCCTATTCAACAGGTGTACGAGCATCTACATGAGTGTAACAGCTGACTT
This sequence comes from Cryptops parisi, assembly GCA_034695005.1. Taxonomy (NCBI): domain Eukaryota; kingdom Metazoa; phylum Arthropoda; class Chilopoda; order Scolopendromorpha; family Cryptopidae; genus Cryptops; species Cryptops parisi. Next base: position 13,532 of record JAQIWH010002084.1, read on the forward strand.
CCAACTCAAAATATACGTTTACCTCAAAAACCAATACGCAAATATTATGCAAAATTTATCAGAACCCACAAATTGTAGTAAGATACGAAATACATTCGGTATCTAAGGCTATTAAAAACAATCCATGAAAAAAATTATCAAGTTTGCATTTATAATGTGCATTAAACCAATCTGAAAACATTACATTCATTAAAATGATGTCTAATAATATTTGTAAAGCAATGTACAATATGTACATTAACATCATCGCAACGGTGAGTTAAAGCAAACTATACTACACATAAAAAATTCTGCTAACTTTAAGCATGCAACACATGACATCGATTAATACAAAAAAAAATTCATTGCATTAAAAAATGTAATAAATTCCAATGCATTTCGTTGTTACTATATAAAAATCATTGCTTTCATATAGGCCTACTAATATAAAATCATAACGCAAGACACTAGAATGATTTTTCAGTATGACTTTTTATGCATTCCATACACATATCTCGAGCTACCATTAAAGCTTTAGAATTGTTGCACAAGTCTAAAATGACACTGAGTTTCTAAATGTTGGATTCAGAAAAAACAAAACAATGGTAGAAACAGAGGGAATAAAAACCAAATGCAAGTAAATCGATAATGAAACTTCAAGAATTGTACAACAAATTTAGAAATGGTTCACATTTTAAGGTTTATTTTATCGAGACCAATGAGAGCCGAAGAAAATGAAGTCACTACATTAGAAGATAAAACCTGGTTGAGAACAGTACTTAAAAAAAAATGCAAGCTACGAGAATGCATTGGACTTATTCATCACAACCAATAATAAAATATACCAACACAAATAAGCATAAATACAAATTTATAAAAAAATAATATTAAGCAATAGAGCACACAAACCACATTGAGCGCGTCCCAGATGCCAGCAAAACGAGGCAGGCTGTGACGACAAAAAGCCTACAATATGGCGATACCTGTTGCTTGTTGGAGGGGAGCGAAAGCGCAACAGCCTGCCGTTGTGATCCGCCAACCGTAGCCAAGTGTGTGTGTGTCTGTGTGTGTATGTATGTGTGTGTGTGGGAGGGAAAAGAAGAAGAACAAAACGACAAGGGTGATGATGTCGTTGGTGATAATGATGACGACAATGATGAAGCTTTTGTTGATGTAAGAAAAGCGAGCTGCACGGCAAGGTGCGTATGTGTGTAGTGTGGCTCGGGTCCAGGGCAAAATGGGAACACAGTGTGGCTCAACCACACGAGTCTCCTCCCGAATCAAGCAACTCGCGCAGTAGTAGGTGGTTGTGTAGCACTAGTATGGCTGTGTGCTGTGCTTGATGGGAGGCCGCAGCGTTGCCTTCGCCTGCCATCCGCAGTGGCCGCCCCCTGCCAGTTGCCATAGTAACGACATGGCGCGTAGTCGAAAGAAGAACAGGAGGAGAATGAAAGCAGAACAAGGAGAGGAGAGGTGGAGACGCCTACGTTGCGACTGCAGGTGGATGTACTGGTAATGAGGGTGGTGAAAAAAAAAAAGAGAAAACAGGTGGAGTGAAGTTACGCATGGAACTAACGAAATAGTAAGAAAAGCAGCCATTTTTAAAACTTACTATCACGAGGTTAGGTTGTTTTGTTGTTGTTGTTGTTTTTTTGCATTGACGAAAAATGAGGTCAAATAAATTTCATAACTATCACACTTATGTGTTAATATAAAAAAAATACTTGTACGAAAATGATCCTGGTTGGCCAAATCACTCTAAATTTTAAACAACAATAATAAGCAATGATGCGGAATATGAAAGAAGAAAAAGGAAACAAAAAGCAGAACATGTGAATAGGACGGGTTTGTTTTCACAATTGTCGAGTTTGCACCGAATCTTAGCGTTGTGTTGTATTCCGGACGGAATCAAGGGATGTTATAAAAAGCCGAATAACAAACAACTGAAACGAGGAATTTAAGAGAGAATGGGAATGAAACAAAACAAACCCCGCTTTCTTGGATTGCAACTGTAGATAGTATGACAAAGAAATGGACCGGTGTTGAACCATAGTGAACTAACTCAATTTTTACAGTTTCTAAGTTAATACACGAAATGAAGCTTCAAGTAAAAATCTACGCATAAACTAAAAACTATATTGCTGGGCCAATTAAAGAAAGAGAGAGTCACTATGACCCACTATGCATCAATGCGATATGAATCAATTGGAATAACATGCAACCGTAGAGACAAACCATACGTAAAATCACCGTTTTCTAAATTAGAAGGACTCCGGGCAACATAATGATACAACCATACTTTTCAAAAATGACATTGACATTGAACTGTTGCTCAGTATTGTTTCTAGCTAGTTATTTTACCACTTCCTGAATTTTCTGAAAAACGGCAGCATAATTTAGAGAATCACCTTGTTGCTCAGTTTGGTACTCTACGAAGTTTTTCACCAAAAAAACCGCTGTCCTGAACAATTTCAGAAATGTGGCTTATTATTATATTGCCCGATTCCCTTCAATTAAAGTTTTTTTTTATTTAGTTCAGTATAGTTCAAAGATGATCCAAATAAAATATGAAATTGATAAAAGAATGGAGTGGAAGGTTGAAAGTCGTGTGGTTAAAACTTGAGTTTTTCTATTTATATCGATAAAATGAGCTAGTCATATCAAATACAAGAGGTTCGGTAGAACTCTCGGTAAAATTCGTATTCATTTCATATTCACCGAATATTTTATTAAAATTGAGTATGGTACACAGCCGAAAGACAAAATTGCAAACGTAACATGGTAAAAATTTGTTGAAATTGGAACTGTACTAAAATGTATGATAATTATTTAATATCGCAAAAATGGATTATAATAGAAGTGGAACGAAATAATCTGAAATTACACTTTTTATAAACGATCTGCCACGGGTTAATTATGATGAAGTTAATATTATCAGTAAATTTGCCTATTGTTTAAATGTAAAACCCGGAATAGTGAGACCATTAATTGAGCTTATCATTAGAGCGCCGTTAAACAATCTGCGTATCAAATTACAGTACTCATATTCCTAAGACAAAACTACGACATTACAATTATAAAATTTTGATCAATAATATACCTTGAAAATAGTTCCTCTTTATCTTTGAATCAATACCAAACTCTAACCTTTGCATTAGCGTGGAATACATAAAATTTACTTTAAATTGCCACAGGGAGTCATCCACTCCAGTGAGTTTAAATTTTACTCTGAAATGAAATGTCCAAATGTTTTGTGCGTAAATAAATACAATATGATTTATTAAAACTTTTTTTAAAATTAAAAACTTTTCTTGATCCTCATATTCATTTGTAGAAGAGTTCAGACACTTATAATACATCTCTTTCAAAAAATATTTAAATTATAAATCGATAGTTCAAAAATATACGGTTCCGGATATCGAATTAGTTTGTAAAATTACTGCATTTATTTTTGAAATGTTTTCCAAATTATAAAGTTACTGTGTCCCAACGTGTTCCATTTATTCATGATGCATATCAACAAGTAGGGATGTTGTTGACATGTCACGCGCTTTCGAACTCCTCGTTAAAAATGCACATTCAAAAACGTGGCAAAGAGATCAGCAAGTCGTGTTTAAGCTATGAGTGATACCAAACGTAGGAGTGAAAGGCATATAAATAAATAAAAAAAAAATATTTCAAGAAAATTCCATTAAGGGAAAAAAACCCATGTACTACCTACCTCAACGAATGAAGGCATCAAAAATTTTCCCCCTTTTCAACCCAACTGCCAACTTGGAATCGGAATTTCCTTTGTAGCGAAGCGCGTGAATATTGCATTATTTGCACTCATTAAGCAAAATGAAGCCCTTTAACCGAATTAGAGCGAGCAATACAATGAGTTCTTATTAAATTCTCTTTCTCACCATGGTTCATCAGAAAGAGTAAAGGCGAAAAACACGGCAACCCAGAAATATCCTTAGAGAAGATGAAGGAAAAATACAGTAAAAAAAAAAAAGAAGAAAAGTGCAGCAGAAAAAAGTGAATCAAAATCAACCGAGGGTCGATCGACAAATCACAATTTGCGATGGAAGAAGAAGTAGAAGCGTGAAAAAAAAAAGTTAGCTGCGCATTTCAGCGAAAATCACTTTGAAATCAGTAAATGAAGTAAGGAAGATGTCGAGTGAATGAACTTTGAACATCTCCGCCACCATAATTGGCGCACGATTCTGACGCACATTGAATAATTTGGCCAACTGTGAATCAACTAATCCGATAAAGGTAAAACACAAGAAGACCATACTTTCATCAGAAACTCTTATTAAAAAGAATTTTTTACATCGAATTAAAATCGAACAACACCCATTGAAAAAAAAATATGATACAAAAAGCAGTCAACTAGTTAGTACTTTACAGTCCTAATTACACAATACAGATGAATATTTTCAATGTTAAATTCAACAAAAAGAACTGTCAAAATAATAATTTTTTAAAAAAAATAAAAAGTTTATTTCCAAAACGTTTTAAATCCAATGAAACATTTTTTCAGGAAACATGTTTTTTGATTCATGCGACCATAAACTTTGCATATAAACGTAGTTTTTGACAGTAATTTTTAGTAAAAAATAATAATTTTTGAGCCTAGAAAATAACATATTTGGAATCAGCGATGCACGGATAATTGTCAGAGCCTCTAATCTAAAAATGAATTAAAATGGAGATTAGACGTTTTGGAAATAAGAATCTTTTCAGTCAGATTCCAATGACATTCAGATAAATAATGAAAATGACTAACAACACAATATTAATAATTTTTGTACAATTTTATTACCAAACTTCTCAATTTATACGAGAGCTATGCTCTGTGACAACCTCACATATAGCATAAATTGCATCCATCGAATCCATCGAATTGCAAATGAGAACGGTAGAAAGAACATTCAGTACACGTGCATCATAACACAAAACTCGCATAATAGCGAATTTTACTCGCATAAAACGAGTACCTTGGACAGTTTTTCTCTTCGCATATTAAAAAACACGCTTATAAAAGTATTTTGAAAGTTAATTCTTTTACTGTTACGTTGTAATCAGTATTGTAGAAAATATACTATTCGCTTCCATCTTAACACTAGTGCTATGCAATACAGCCAACTCAGGTTTTTAAGCGCGCCGTTAAATTCATTCGCTATCATAAAATAATGATACAATTTTTAAAAATACAAAAAAAAAAAACAATAAGTAGATGCGCTATAACAAACTTTTTACTACAAATTACAAAAAAAAAAACAACTGAGATTGAGTTCAGTTACTATAAAAAACAAAACAAAATGTAAAACAAACTTCTAATGAAATGCATTGACATTCCTACTCCATGCGTACTCAAATGTGCTCTGTAACCACCCTGTTACTACATTCTACTACAATATATCGTATTTACAAAAACCAAAGGGTTTCTTGGGTAAGTAATAGAAAGGAAAAATACTGTAGAGGGAGAAAGGAAAAAGGAAAAGGGAATTTCCAATCAGCAAATTAAACGAGCAATGATAGTGGTGCGTGCCGAATGTGACGTGCACGCTCACGAAATCCATAATCAGAGAGAAAGTGAAACGGAACTGAGACAAGACAAGACCTTGTAGACGTGAGAGCGTGCCACCAAGTGTCACGTGATGTGTCTTGTTAGTGCATATTTTACGAGACATCAGTTCAGAAGGCAGCGATTGTGTTCGTTTGTAAAAAGAGACACGAATCCTGTGTCAACCGATCTTAAAAGGTTCGGGAAACTACTCGTTAGAAAGACAGTCTACTTGTCAATTAGTTATCTCAAAAAACTAAATTATGATGAACGATCGTATCATTTATAACTAAAAATAAACGTTACAAACGCAATAATGTAAAAACAATAAAATACAAACAATTACTACATTAAAAATGCTTTTTAAGCATACTCTTTATATACTGTCATACTGTTTGTACACACATTATTATTATTATTTATTATTATTATGCGTTCTACCAAGAACAATGAGTATAAACATGAATACAGACAATTAAAACAACAGCAGAAAATATAATGCAAGGAATTCATTTTTTGATTTTAACATGTTTCGATATATGCGAATTAAAATTTATGCAATCATAGAGTGATTCGATATTCAATTTATGCTTGTTTTGAATAATTAAAATTTTTAATTTCCGCACGTTTCAATCTATGCAAATATTGATTTATGCGATTCGTACGAATTTAAATTTATGCAATCGTGAGTAATTCGTTATTAAATTTATGTGTGTTTTGAGTAATTCCATCCTTGATTTCTACAATTTTTAATCCATTTATTTATATGTGCGATTTTTTTAACTTATTCGTTTTTTTAATATTTTTAAAGAATATTTTTAACGAACATATTTTTTATGTATTTCTCGTTTTATTTATTTTAGTTTTTATTTAATAAGTTTCGTCCCAAAGAGACATAAATAAACATTATACAACAAAAACATACATTAAAAATTTCAAAATTTGTTGCTAAATAAAATGTGTTTGGATAATTTTTTGTTAAAATGTGAACATTGGGTGGAGCAGCTGGGCTGAGAGCATATAAATGCAATTTTCCGAAGGTAAAAAGGTAAGTCGTTCCAAGATAAAATTATACGATACAATTATACGTTTTCATTTGGTACATTGGACTATACAGTATACTCTCATATACAACTGCATATAGATTGCAGTATACGATAAACTCCCAGCTCGCTTACTCACAAACTCACTCACAAGTAAAGCTAACAAGTATAATAAAATATGTGACTTTTTCATCAATAAAAACTGTTTTTAAAAATATGTAAAGTTCTTCAATTAAAAGAATTTTGCTCAGCGTTGAGGCAAATCATCAAAAAACATTTTTATGGAAATCAGTATTCGGTAACCTAGCAACCAATTTAAACGAGCAGGCACCCCGTAAAAGAAGTTTTGTCGCATCCCTCTTCATGTCAAATGCAAATTGCAGTCAATAGCATTAAAAAAAACAACAACTAAACGATATCTTGAGTATCTTGACAAATAAAAACGGGAAAAAACAAAAACAACCACGCGTCTTTGCACACAGCATTGTTCGACATCTAATCATTTGCATGGAACGCTGCTAATTAGAAGTTGCTCTCGTGTCGGTAACAAAACTTCGGCATCCCCTTTATCAATGGAATCACCTGTTACTACCTGCTGTGGAATCATTCTGTTATGAGTTGCTGCCAAGACAACCGCATCCCAAGCTAATTATGAAACACCGAGTAAACAAGCTGCTCGTTGTCGTAGCAACATTTTCAGACAGGAACTTATTTTTCATAAACACCAACCGACCATGTATAGAGTGCTAAAATTATCATGCAAGAAAGGCGACGTCATTAGATGTTGGAAAAAGTATAACGACGAGAAAAATGCTTCGGAAGAAATAAATAAATTTATATGAAATCAGGTCATGATTAAAATTTTCCAAATTATATGAGATAATGAAATAGTGGAGACCGTGTGTTTGAGGATTATTATAATGAAATTAAACTATCGTATATAATGGCCGTCATTATTACCGAGATTGCGCTTAAATTTTGAAGTTTAAAGAGAAACGTTTCATAAGTTAACTTTAGTATAATTAACATTTAATTTCTTTCTCGGTAACAAACAAAACGAAAATGATTTAAAAATATAAAAATATACGCTTTCACATCGTGGATGTAAGGCACAAAACAAATCTAGTTCGTTAAAGAGATCACATGATACTCAAGACAACCTCATTAAAAATGAATAGTAACAAATTTAGTTCTTTATTTTAGGTGAAAAAAAAATATAAGAATGTCTTAAGATTTTGAAAAATCAACTTTAATATAAAATACTTCGGAGTTTGTTAGTTCATTACTTACTAAAAAAAAACTATATACATATTACTGCAATTTCAGCTCATTTGTTTGTAAAGATGTACAACAATTTCGTCCTTATTCACACATAACCTGTCTCATGTACTTTTTTACAATCAATTTTGTACAAGAATTATGTGACATAATGTATGCTATAGAGACGTCGCCAATGTTACAAGAAAAAACCATCATAAGTTTTGACGCATGAACTTCGTTACGCTCTAACTTGCTAATAAGAAACGATGATGTCCGAAAAGCGCCAGAGGGTTATGAAGTCACCAACAGACGGTAATGCGGTTTCAAAGTTCAACTTAAACACAACAGTGAAATGTTATTCCACGTCAATACCACTACCATAAACATCGTAAGCTAAAAGATGGGGGCCTCGGAAGAAGCAAAGAGGGCAACAGAAACAGTAGCCATGTAATATAGTAGTTCCATCTGTTGATGCTCTTCGAAGCGCATGTTGGATTCACTCGTCCAAGCAGAGCTCTGGCTTTGGGGCCTATTGGAGTTTTGACATTGCACCATGCTCGGCTAACCAACAAGCATTACTCCAACAAGCGTCCATGGACTCACCTGGTCCCAACAGACCAGTGCCCCGCTTAATACCTTATTAATATGCTTGTGTGCTTGGGATGCTTTTGGATCTTCGACCCATCAGACGGACATCGGTAGCCAACTCCCGTGGGAATGATCAATGGACTTTATCTGGCTAGATGGAAAGCGATTACTCTAATCTAAATGCGCTAAACAATGGACCGCGCTGATTGTCAAAAGTATGGGTCGTCGAGAAAAGCAGCAGTCGAGTTTTAAAAGAGACGACCGGCATCAATTTTGAAAGGCTTATTCTCCCCCCTACAATGGCCCCCATCGCAATGAATATTTATCGCTGCCTGGTTTGGAAACGAGTGACGTCAGAGGTTAAATGCGTGTTAAAGGTTTGGCGCCAATAAACGACACGACACTGGGCCGTGCATGTTAATCTAGCAACGTTAATGCTCGCCATGTTGTCAGCCAATGTGTACAATAAAAATTCACCGCTTGCAACACAACCTTCATAAATTGGTCAATCCTACACCATTCATACGCAAATACTTTAATCATACGAGCGCCAAACATGTTAATATCGAAACCAACGTCAGCTGTAACATGAAGAATAAAACATAAAAAAATAAACCAGTATTTTAAACTCTAAGGTTTCGAATCAGTGTATTACGAAACAATTTCACTAAAAAAGAACCAGAATTATGTTAATGTAATCCAATAACAAATCATACACTGATTTTGCGTCATATCGGTTAAATCGTTGTCTAAAAACTACAATAATGTTCAAGTATAACAATAACTACCTTTTCTGATAAATTATTATAAAAACTGTCAGTTTGAGTTTTGCATGTTTATACATTGAGTTAAATACTAAACGTTACCAAAAATTTTCCAAGTTAAACCTTTAAAAATTGATTAAGCAACAAATGTATGACCATACACTTACAGTAGTACATGTTCTATAAAACACATTACAAAATTTTATTTTGAAACAACCAGAAAAACGTAATTATTCAACATTTTGTGCAATTAACAATCTTCCTATGTATCAAAATTTCCAATAACAACATCCAATTATTTTCAATAAAATTAATTTTTCAAATAATCAAAATATCACAGACCCTTAAGCAATACATGTTTAGTGGTCTATGGATTGTAAAACTAAAATATTACAATATTTGTATAATATTACAGTATTTGTATACAGCATTTGTATGTGTTTAGCATTATTCAGGTTTATTCCTGCAATACTTTTTGAGAAGAACAAAATTTCGTTCGATGTGAATATTCACAGTTCCAATTCATTTACACGATTCGCTTTAGGCCCCTTCATATCCAGATAGTTTAGTAGTAACAACACTAGCGACAGTAGTAGCACTACTGCTTAAATTTCACATGATGATGTTAACGCTGGGGTGATTGTAAATAATTCACCAAGAATGAAATATTCAGCTGCGGATAGCCTTTTTCTAGCGCAACCCTCTCCTGTACCCCTCCCTGTGTTTTAGATATTCAACAAGATTCGATCTATTCATTAAACCACTTTAATTATTAAATATTAAAATTATTCCTCGACAATTTCCTGACGTCAAAGCGCGGCAGCAAATCCATTACTCGTGGAAAAGCTGTCGTCCCCGCCGTGAAAGCATCATTTAGCAGCAAGCCAACAGCCATTGCCATTAAGCGAGCACGTGACAGTCCAATGCGTCGTGGAAGCTGGGTCGACACACAAGCGCCGCCGCCATCGCCATGGCACCCTCCAAATCTAGCGATAGGGTAATCTTACAGCTCCGTTAATGTAATGAAGAATGTGCTTTAAGTTTAAACTTACCCTCATTTCCCTTTACCTCGGTCCCTTCTACTTCAGGAGGGGTGAGAATTTGCAGGCACGAGCAATTACATTGAGTTATTAAAGGTAGAGAGAAAGAGAAGGGTAGCAAGAGTTGAGGGTCAAGATGTCTGACCTCGGCTTGTCACCGCCTAATATGCGCTTTTATTTATGCCACGGAAGAAATGCGATGTTAAAAGTCTAAGTAAATGGAGGTCTTTTAGGTGAAAAGATGGCATGTTAATGCCCGTTTCGTGTTCAACAATAGTAGTAATACATTAGGAATACTACAATAACATCGACATTTTTATGAAATTTACCGTATGTCCAAAACTCTGCCAAATAAAACTTCGGAAATGTATTCCCGTTTCTGGTATTGTGTTAAGTTTTCCTGTGAATTATTTTAAAATTTAAAATATAAGCTTACTAAACATATTCGGCTAAAATTTTAATACAAACCTATTATCAACAACAAAGTTTTGGAACTTGTTTAATTATTCTCATTGTAGTTATCACTCATTTAAAGGTTAGTGATAATACACTACAATGTTTGATTAATAACTAAAGTAAATAGTCCACAACTAATATTTTAAACTAATTTTTTTAACTACTACGAGTATACGTACTGTATAAACTATAATGTTTTCATAATAAAATATTCACATATATACTGAATATAAAATTATTATGCAAAAAAGTTCACATAACACCATTACTATTATCGTCCATAGGAAATATAGATGACTCCGGATACCACTTATAACCAAATACTTGATCAAGTAGTTCGGTTATTTCATCTTGCTTCTTCTTAGTAAACATGTGTTATAAAAAACTTATTTTTATTGTCCTAAAAAGTTTCTAACTTTAAACCTGAACTTTTTCATTTAAAGTAATAAAAACGAAAAGATGTTTTATAGAAGACGGACAAGGCAAAGAATAAGGAATCGTGAAAGTAGTTTCTGGTCAATGTCCCCACACGAAGAGTAAAAATAGAAGGGCATCTGAAAAGCTCAAGATGAAGCCAACTGGTCATGCTTCAACCCGGCGCCACCTTCGTGCTAGTCAGCGCTGAATGCTTCTGATAATATCGATTGGTGACGTCACCCTTCATTATCTCGTCCCCTGTGGAGTTGATCGACTCCAAAGCATCTGCAGTACTCCAGACCCTTGCAAACAGACTGCATCATCTCGTGACACATCTAAGGCATCTGGCGATATTTTAAGTTACGCTAATGATCGTCAAGCGTGATATTAGCTTTGTTAATATATCCGAAAGATATCGATGAAAACCTAACCAAAGAGAGAGGTTGAGTGATATCTGCATCATTAAGTTGTTTCATTTCTCAGCTTTATTACACCCGCTTGAGTACTGTACACTAATTGGTACAAACTACGTAATTGCTCTTAAGAAAATGAGATTTTTTTTTAATGAATACTCGAGTGATATTTGTAATAATTACTTAACACAAAATAGGAAGAAAACAAAACAAAACATAAACGGTGAAACGTCGGAAGTAGTTGGGTGTACACTGGTCAGTAAGGTGGGGAGTTATTGTTTTTATTTGTGTTTTTGTCTTTTCCCTATTTTGTCTTAAGTAATGTTGTTCAAGATGCAAAATTTAAAATTTATTTTGTAATTGTTGTTTATCCGTATGTTTCAAATAACCTTCTGAATCAACGAGTAAAGTTCAATGTATTAATCTTATCTAATAACAAAAGCCGTTATTGTGAATAGAAAAAGCGTTGACGCAACATTGCAGGTTTCTCTACACGACATTTTTGTAAAAGGTGAAAACAACTTCTCATTTGTGTAACAATTGAATTACCCGTAAATACACACCAATCTATGTTGATAGTTGTTAACATTCAGTACAGTTTTATTTAGTTATGATTATGGGTTGTTTCTTACTCAAAAACTGTAATTATTAAGCATTACTTTCAGAAATTACTTGTCATTGTTTGAGTTGTCAACACTGAATCATTCCAACTTCGAATCTCATTAACTGTTTTATCGGCACGTTATCTATATATAAAAAAAACAACGTATTTTGTTTACTTAGTTACAAATATATGTTGTGCATCTTGTTTATATTTGATACTTTTAAACTAAAAAAAAGATACTATCATTTAGTGAATGAAAAACATGAGGGAGGAGCTTCATGAGACAGTCGATTGTTATTGGTCGATGCAATCATTGGGAGGGAACACGGCACCCGCAACTTTTTTTAACTTTAACTTTGTTTTTGTAGCGTACTACAAGTAGATTGTACAAATATTGTATTGTTTACGGTTTGTTGTTACGTGCAAATCAAAACGTAAGTCAGAGTCTTGTTTCAGATCGCACTACTAAGCGTCAAGGGAATTATCTCGCAAAAAATTTCATCTACAAGCACTATCATCCTAATATAGAACACGATTATAATAAAGCTAACACCACTCTAGTTCGAGTATCAGCAACAACATCAATGTTTCATTCTGGTAGACTCGAATTGGGCATTCCACGGAACTAGTAGATTAAGAAAAGCTACCCTTAAGACCTAGAAAACTTCACCCGCATCATTGGACCAAACAAAAAATAAATAAAGAAAAAACCAACACAGGTTCATTCTTAACCTCCAGGGATTAAGTAAAATGAAGAAAAAAGTATAGAAAAAGCACACCGCTGAGAGAAGATTACACTGGGCGAGACATTAGTGGCCCTACAAAAACGAAAAGATGTTCCCCCACTTCTTCCGTGCCTGGGTGACGCAAACAACCTAATTACAATTCAGGGATGAAGAAGGAAAACGTAGTAGGAGAACTGGTAGTAGTGGTCATAGTCAGTGCTCGAATTGGGCCGGAACGCACCGGAACGCTGTTCCGGTTGTTAATAAAAATTTCCGAAAGTGTTCCGGTTG
>JAQIWH010002085.1:0-26665 GCA_034695005.1 Cryptops parisi
GTATTTTAAAGTACTTTAAAGTACCTATTCCGAAAGTACTTGTACTTGTACTTAAGTACGTACTTACGGAATCCCTGCTTTCCTAGGACCTACCTTAATATCATAAAGTATAAATTATCGTATATTTTAAATTTTATCAATTTTTTTCTCGACCGATTTGGTCGTAATGAAAAACAAAACATAAAAAAAATTTTGATCTCAATAATTGAGATCAAGTCAATATAGAGAACTTGACTGAAACTTGGAATTAATTGTAACAAGCTTAAGCCGTAAAATGACAAGCTCATTAATTAGGAAGGGAATTGTTGTGAGGGAGAAAAAATTCGAATGTGAGAAACTAATGGATTGCGAACGTGGAAAGTATTTTACCATTAAATCGTTTTTTCAAAGGGGGTTAAGTGACTTTTCAAGGAGTTAAGTCACTTTTAGCTATTTAAAATTTTATTTAGCATTTCTGAATGGGTGGTACTGTGACTAACATAACCATTTTGCAACCTCCGTCTCGGAGTTTTTAGAACCAAACCCCCGCGTATAGCGAGGACTCACTGTATATGAAAATAAAGTTTTTTTCCTGATTTAGTTGTTAGTGTTATTTTTTTTTCATGTTCTCCGAAAATTTGTCTCTCAGGACTTTAGCCTTTTTAAAAAAATGATTCAATTACGTATCTTATCGAAGACAAGCGTTTTTGCCAATGTCAAGGTCACTGTGCGTGCAAAACATGGGATTGTGGTATTTTACAATTGAAAAAAAAAGAATATGGTTTCAATATATGATTGAAAGCCTTGCAGCTTCCTATTAACACACCTTTTTTAACACAAGTATCATTTTTAACACACAAATTTAAAAATTTACATTACAAACATGCATAATGTTTTTTTTTACTTCATGCATTTAAAAGAAAAACATCTCACCTGTAAACCTTTCCATAATGTTTACCAAGCTGATTTACCAATTGCAAAAAGTCTATATTCCAAACAAATGGCAAATATCCAAGTATAGGTACTCCCCAAGGTCCTGGTGGGAGAATATACTTCCAGTACAAGTTCAACAAAGTCACAATCAACAAAAACACAAAAATAACTGTTTTGATGTCTACAAGTGGAAGTAGCTGCTCTACAACTTCCATCTCGTAAGCTCGGGTGGAGATTGCAACTGGTTTCATATGTCAGTCCAGTTTGTAAATACAGTAGTATCTGCTTTTGCCCTTTTGACCTGACCGATTTAACGGTGACCAGCTTGCTATAGGGTTAACAAGGACTACAGTGAATGGATTCATATCGAGTAGTAACCAACTATTCTCGTAGTTGACTAGCACTACTTATACCTCATAAACAAAAAAACTGCAACATGAAAATGATAAATTTAAGTGGTGTTTGGTGCTGTTTGGTGCTGCCAATTAACCAACAATAAGATACGCATTGACTTGGCTATAATGTTGTTTATGATTTCGTAAATCATATGTATCATTTGGCGTTATTTTTTATTAAAACTCATTAAGATGCAAATAACTGAATCAATTGGATTTTTTAACATTTTTAAAATTAGTCAACTACTATTGCATAATAGAAATAATGTATTTTTCATAAACAATTTATTTTGACTGGAAATTCGAGCCAAGTACTTACATGAATAATTCTCATATTGAACAAATTATATTATCATAAAAAAAAACATGTTTACGGATGAGAATGTCTTTTGTACGGTGATTTCGTGTTTCCGAATTCGTATGTGTTAATGTACATAACATAATGATGTGATAATGTCACGAATACTTTATTATGGTATTTCTAAGTGATATTTGAAACAACGTTTTTCAGAAAATGAGAAAGAAGTTTCGAAACACCTTGGAGTTTTGAAACACCAAGAGGAAGTAATATTTAAATAAAAATGCTTAAATGACATGAACACATGTACTGTACAAGTATTTCGAACAGTTGAAAAGATTTTAAAATGTTATTAAGTCTCGTTTATTTCAATGCAGTTTATTATTCTATACGGTTTGTCATTTTTTGTTTTAATCAGCGAAGTAGAATTTTTTAATTTCAGAAATTTACCGAAAAAGTAAATGACACTATTGGAGTATTTGAGATGCGGGCTGCGTTAATTTATGTACAGTATTGCTTTCTTCGATGGCGTTACTTTCTATTATATTGATATGATATTTTCAACAACAGATGATAGTAAGACTGTATTAATATGCCTCTCGAAGATCTATAGTAGTAAAAATACGATTAGCCTATACTTATACGAGGGGGTATAAATAAATGTTTCACTCGTGAATTAAAAAATAACAATTATATACATACATATTACGTATGTTATTGTAAAGATACACCCTTCCTTTATGCATTTTTCCACATACTCGTCTAATGCGTGTAAACACTTATTGAAACGTGTGATCAATTTCTCGATACTTCTCACTGGCGAATGGCTCCAGTTTTGTGCAAGCATTTCAGGACCACTGTTTCTATAGTCTCATTGGTTGGGAATTGTTGTCCTCCAATTTCGTTTGTCAATGTCATTTTACCGAAAAAGTAGTTATCCACGTCCGGCTAACACTTTTTTCGGTAAAATGACAAATGAAATTGGAGGGCAACGATTTCAAACCAATGAGATTGTTGCAACTTGTCAAGACAGAAAAGTTTCAACTTTGTCAAGTTGCAACTTTCCAACTTTTGGAGTTTTAAAAATCGGTTTTGTAAGAGCTGACATCACAGTGGTCCACAAATGGTTCGACTTGCCGCAGCAAAAATTGCGTGTGACAGGGGGCCTAAAAAGAATGAAAATAGTTATGTGTTTCATGCAACTTTTATTATTGTTCCTTATAACCTTTGTTTATACATAGTTTTCCTAACTCTTTTTTTTTGTATCGAAATACTTTTCAGGAACGTAACCACCACTGATAACAAGGGACCACTCACTGCATTTTGAATTTTATTAATCATGAAATTTGAATACCCTGTCGTAAATTAGCGCAGACTTTAAATGGACAAGGGCTTCTAATGACGCTGCGTTCGTGGTCAAATGATACTTCCGCATTGTTCTCAGCACAAAATGTGAACTGTTGAAACAATGATGTAAAGTACAAGAACACTTCCATTTTTGCAAGTGACTCTGCTAAACAAGCACGTTTGCCTAAAAAAAAGATTTAAATATAATTATATAAGTAGAATACATATATTGCATGTACAGTAGAATTTAAAACTGAAACGTGACATGAAAAAAAAACAATGTCTCACCTATTGAAAACGGTATCACACGTTCATTTTTCTGCACAGCGCCATTGTCATCCAAAAATCTTTCTGGTTTAAAAGTTTTCACATCTTTCCAATAGTTTTCGTCATAGTGTACACCCCACAGATTAGGAATGATAACACATCGTTTTGGAATCTGATGACCAAGAATGGTTGCTTCTTTGAGGTTACTACATTGAATTAAAATCCGATTTTAATATAGAGTAGTACTGTACTGTTCGGACAAAATCACTTGACACCTGGCTCGATTTAGGTCATCTAACTTGTAAGGTTTCTATAAATCCTTGGAATTACATTAGTACTATATCACTTATTTCTGATCACTATTGAAAGTTTCATAAAAGTTCACTCAAATATGTTAAAGATTACTATTTTGTGGGGAACAAAACAAGGCATTTTTTTTTAATATTTAAAATTTTAAATAATGTAAGATGCATTCAGTTAGGGTGAGATTAGGCTAGGTATGTGAATGTGTTTGTACAGTGTTTGTATTGTGACATTTTTATGTGACATTCTCCTGTGTGACTTTTTTTCTATAGATCAGAAATTATCCATGGATAAGAAAGTTACCCATCTAGTAAAGTAAGATACAAACTAACCACGGCGGTCAATTCAACTACTGTTATTCACCATTCGCTTTCTAATAAATTCAGAAAAAATAATGTAAATCCCTCCTGCTACACGCAGCTTTGGGTGTGGCAAGTGGCATTTTGTGGACAACTATGACGTCAGGGTCTTGCCCAACCAATGAAAATTGGTTGCCAAGAAGCTGACGTCGTTGTTCAAAAATTGTTCCACTTGCGTGTTTCAGGAGGCCTTATTACTGAATCAATCCAAAAATTAAAAACCGCGTATGAAACAAATTGTGATAAAAAACCACGGTTAAAAAAGCTGAGGATTACGAGGAATAACTGCATTTTTAAAATTATTGTATTACTATAATTAAATGTAAAAAAATTCTAGGTGTACCATGTACATTGGGCTAAATCTTAGTTACCTGTGCGGTATGCTTAAGGGAACAACAGATCCTAGTCTGTGTATTTCCATGATAGTAGCTTCTGTATAAGGCATGTGCGGACGGTCCGTTAGCGAAGGTTGGCGTTCAAATCCGATAACGTTGTCAATTTCTCTTTGCACGTTGGATTGAATAGTTGGATTTGCAATCATGTATAGTATAGCCCAACATAGTGTGGCTGATGTTGTTTCTCTTCCTGCCGCAAACAAAGGGTTGAGACTTCCTTCCAAATATTCCACTATATCAAAAACAAATTTTATGTTTGTAAATGAAGCTACAGTACATAAATATCAATTTGGTTGGAAATTACAACAGTAGTCATTTTACTGTCAAAATGGCCTTCGTTTCCATGTTGTTCAATGAGAGCGTCTCTGTGTTTCAAATAACTTCCAATGTAACTGTTCTCGCTCTCGGTTGGATTTTCTTTGTGGCTGTTAATCATTGAATCGTTGAATGATTTAAATTCCATTCTCATGTCTCTACAGGTTCCAGAAATTTTTAACACGTATTAGTACACCAGAATGTATTTACAATTGAAAGCATTGGTGCAATATTGTGCTAAGTTACATTTGAACAATTTTGAGGAAAACGCGTAAACTTTACTTTGTACTTGCCTTTCTGTCCATGGGCCACTAAACACTTTTTCACTAATATATTTGCATATATTGTTGTTTTGCTGAAGACTGTGTGCCATTAAGGTGGAACTACTACTAACAGATTTGAAAATGCCTGTATACCAGTTTTGACAAAATGTTACTTAACACTCTTTTGGACCAATGGCTTCAATTCATAAACAGTGGAAATATCGTATAGTTCACTCACTTACTGAAATCTCTTAATAAATTCCAATTTATTAAAAAATGGAGTGTTTGACAAGAAGTCGATAAATGGCATCAGCTTTAATTTATCGACCAGTTTTCCAATTTCCTCAGAGAGGGAAATCATATGTTTGAGTGTTTTGTCTTTATAATCGAATCTCTTTCCAAACACCATCGTTGATATGACGTTGAAGATGCTCACTTCTAGAATTGGTTTAGGGTCCATTGCCTCACCATTGAACGTTTTTAGCTCATTGATGCAATAAGCAATTTCTTCCTGAAATATAATACAATATTTACTTCTCGGTGAATTTTGCTCAAGAAAATGTTCTCTCGTTGGCGCTTCTTTTCAACCTGTATCTTAGGTTCGATGTTTTGGTTTCCCATTCCCATTTCTCGCAACATGGAAATTATAAACCTTCGGTGTTGTTGCCATGATTCACCGTCGTCCATGAGTATTCCTTTGAAAGTCATGAGATTTTCATTCATTCAGTTTAAAATGATGAAGTGTAGTAAGAATAGTTTAGCTCGATTTTAAGTCTTAAGAACTCACTACATGGATGCTGTTACAAGACATTAAATGAAACATTAATGTCTGTTATGAAACAGACATTGTAGCCTACATATATTTATGCTATTACTGATTGTAATTTTTATCTCTGTAACAATAAATTTGACATACCTCGTTCAATCTTTCCAGGAAAAATTTTAAATCTCGGTGGCCGACCATTGAAAATTGCACCTTGTTTGACGAAAGCTTCTTTGATTGCTTCATAGTCATTTAGAACTACGATGATTTGCGGACCTAAAGTAAAACTAAAATAATTGTCAGTTAATTTTATCATGAAGTTGTCAGGCTGTCAGTATGTTTAAAATTTAATTGTCAGCTTAACTGAAAAATAAACCAAGATTCAAATGTTAACACCTAAGATTGGTCTCAAAAAACCAGTTTTGTAAAATATGATCAAGTTAGAAAAATTGCTCAAACATGAACGATTGGTTCATTAATCACACTGAATACATTGAAATAAAAGTAAAATGCTTATTATTATTTTTTTAGACATTGTTTATCAAACATCCAAACATCATGATTTCTTGTTTGTTAGTGATTTAGTCACTTTCTCATCGTGGTGTAGGCTGTAGGTGTTAATGAAATATGACAATTTTTGTTTTGGAGTGCAGGTAGGTAGATACTTTAGGTTTAACGAGGGCACCGACTGGCTTTTACAGCTATGTCATTTGGCCTTCACAGTTTATTGAAATTAGAAATACAGAAATGATGATAAGATGGGGATGATAAACATGAAACAGGGTTTTATGATGCAGGAGGAAACGGTAGAACCCCGAGAAAATCTGACCCCGTGGTGTCAGACCCGAGCTGAATTCACATGGCACCAGTTTATAAATTTTGGAGTGCAAGAAGCTATAATTGTAATATACCACCATTAAAAAAATACCACAGATGGTTTGTTCCTAAACATTTCTTCAACTTGATGCCTTGTTATTTTATATTTTGCTAACTTCCAAAAATCCTAAACTGTCAAAATCTGATAAAACATTTGCTGACTGTATTTAAACATTATAAATCATTAAATGATGATTATTTTAATTTTTATTAAAGTATTGATTGATTTAATTAGGAAGGATATTGGGATGGAAGGAAATAACAATTCCAAATGCAAAAAACTAAAGGGTTCCGAATGTAGATACTTTACAATTATCTTATCGCAGATAAACAGCTTTGCCACTGTCAAGGATTTTTTTTGCGAAACACGGGCTAGTCGTATTTTAGAATTGAAACAGAAGAATAAACGTGTGAACGCCTGCAGCTTCATATAAACAAATGTACTTGTAATTTGCCAACTTTCCACATGACCTACTAATTTTTTTCACACACGTTTTTTTTTTAGCGCAACTAATTTGTTTAACAAGTAAAATTCAAAAAAATCACATTAAAAATATCCATATTAAATGTTTTACTTCATGCCTTTAAAACAAAACACCTCACCTGAAAACTTTTCCGTACTGTTTACCAAGTTGATTCACTGATTGCAAGAAATCTTTATCCCATCCAAATGGCAAATATCCAAGTATAGGAACTCCCCAAGGTCCTGGTGGGAGATTGTACTTCCAGTACAAGTTCAACAAAGTCACCGTTAACACAAACACTAAAATAACTGATTTAATGTCCACAAGTAGAATCAGCTGGTCTAAAAACTCCATCTCGTAAATCTCGAATTGAGATTGTAAACTGGTTTCATGTGACAGTTCAGTTTGTAAATACAGTACCCGTGTTTCCACCCTTTTACCTTGACTTAACAAAAGCTTTCAACAAGGACTGCAGTGAATGGACTCATTTCAAGTCGTATCTAAATATACTTGTAGTTGGCTAGCACTACCTCATAAAAATAAAAAACTGCAACATTGAGATTATATAACAACATTGAAGTGGTGTTTCGTGCTACTATTATTCCAATCAACCTATAAGATACGTGGATTTGGATGTCATGTTATCATAAATCATATTTATCATTTGACGTTATTTTTATCTAAACTTGGTAACATGAAATTAATTTAATCAATGGGATTGTGTTAACATTAAAAGCGTTAGTCTTATTATTGTTGTAGATGGAGATATTATATTTTTACAAATCATTAAAAACATTTTTGACTGGAAATTCGAACAATGAAGAAAAATAAAAGGTGCAAGGTTTTCAACATCATCAGTGATTATGTAATTATGATGAAATTTCTTTCATAAATTATAAGAATGAAAGCGATGCATAAACAATTTTTTTTTATATCCTGTTTTTTTTTAAGTGCAGTTTAAATATTAAAATATTCAATGTGACTGTAATAGAATTACAAAACAACAGTATTACCCATTGCAGTTCTTTAAATTTGAGTAGGTGATTAGAATTAACTAGCAGATGCAGACACGCAGATATGCATGATAGCTTTATGTATAGCAATATGTAATCATATTACATACAGTATGCACATATACAAACAGAAACGGATGTAAAAAACCAAGTACCTACCTACCTACAAACAAAAAGGAACAATAGTGAAGTTTAAATTATATTTGATGTTTATACTCTTGTTGACTTCTCTTGTTACAGCATTTTTTTTATTAAGAATTGAATTTGTACATTATCATTGTAATTTGTGAACATTATTATACGCATACTAAAAGAAAACTCGTGGTTGGTATGTACAGCAACCACGAGTTGTACGTACAGCTTTATGTACAGCAACATGTAATCATATTACATACAGTATGCACATATACAAACAGAAACGGATGTAAAAAACCAAGTACCTACCCACCTACAAACAAAAAGGAACAATAGTGAAGTTTAAATTATATTTGATGTTTATACTCTTGCTGACTTCTCTTGTTACAGCATTTTTTTTATTAAGAATTGAATTTGTACATTATCCTTGTGATTTGTGAACATTATTATACGCATACTAAAAGAAAACTCGTGGTCGGTATGGTAATCTCAGGGAGTCTAAAAACTAAAACTCTTGTTTAATCTCGTGTTGCTTTGTAAACTTTAAGAACAATTTGTGTACAATTTTTACTTCATCTTATTATTATTAGTTACAGGTTTTGTTTACTCTCACGTTATTATGGTGTTTCCTATATAATTAGTAAGCGCTTCTTTTTTTTCAGGCAGTTCATTGTTGAAATTTAATGGGCACACGCATTATTATGATGAACCCCGTGGGTCACTGGGATTCACCATACTTTAATGTACACAAAAGAGTTTTCCAGACAGACAGATTTGAGTAATAATATAAAACATACTGGTGTTTATAGGTATTCATAGTATGGTGTCCATCATTAACTGACTTCGAATGTTTGTAACGTATTCGTAATGCGCCTTTAAAATGTTTACTTGTTTTGAAACCTTTTAACTGAGGGGATTGTCACTTTATAGAGAATTTATTTTGAAGGAAGCTGAAAATAGTATGGCTATCCTATATTCATATGAGTAAAAGAAAATCGGCGGTTTCCTATATACTGTACTGTAGATTACAATCAATGACCTCGCTTATACTGTGTGAATTTTTCGTTAAACAAAAACGAAAAATAGAGTAGGCCCACCAATATAACATAACATGTAATTACATGTTATATTACAGGTGGATTGTATTACATATTATTATGTAATACATATGTAATAGCATCAAGCTAATTGTGTAATCGGTAACGAACTGTAAGAGATCTCCTCGGTTGGTATGGTAACTACGGAGAGTCTTGAACAAAACCCTATGTCATGTTGCTTGGTAGGCAACATTCGTCTGTACAATTTCTACGCAAAAGTGTTCCAGGCAGACGGTTACGATGATATAGATCTGGGTAACTGTATAGTAATTTAAAATATGGACCGATATAGGAACCACCGAACAATGAACAAATGTTACATAATTCAGTCTATGGGTTGGACATGTCCGATATACATCGTTTACCAAGAACAAAACTTCCTAAGAAATCTGCATATACAGCCAATACTGAGATATCGAAGCTTAAAATAAATATCTTGGCAAAAAGGAAAGCTGAAGTGACCATTATGAGGCTTGACCCGTCCCTGTTTCTGATAACTGTTTATGATGATTATCGTTTTTAATACCAGGAAATTGAAAACTAAAATGCATATAAACGGAATATTATAATGCCGTACTTTTGTGGAAGATAAAAAATACCGGGCAGGAGTTACAGTTCTTCGTACATCATGAGGTAAATCACATTCTATCAGTAATATAATGAAAGAAATGTCAAAATACTTCAACTAACCGATAACAATATTAAGTTGGTAACTGTTTTTGTTTCAGATCTTTCGTCATTCTGTGTATGTTGTTTTCATGCTTCATAAGTACGAAATGTGTGGTTTCTGACGAAGACACGGATGATTTCCCACGAATGAGAGTCAGGTGGCCCATCTTGGAACAAGAGAAACAACAGGTGAAACGATTTTGGACCCAACAGGATGAAGAAAATTTGAAATCCATTGAAAAGCTGGTGGCTTCCGATGTCATTGATAATGAAAACCAGCAACTGTGGAACAGCCAAAGTCAGGATGCTCAAAACGAAATTGAACAGTACAAACGAACACCATTCCAAAACTTGTTATCTATGAAACATAATGTAAAACGACTATGGCGAGACGAAGGTGACCTGTTTGCAATCGTGGTTAAATATTTTTATTACATTTCATTCTCGAGTACTAATTTTTTTTTTTTTTTGGTGTCTTCCAGACCGTGGTCCTATTTGTACAACAATCTGCCCATGCCAAAGCAAAATACGCAGTATGTATCACACTACACACTTTTATTTTATTTATTATTTTAAGAGTAGTTTTGTTTTGTTTCGAAAACAACCTTTTGTCGTTTAATTTTAAGTTTGAAATATTTTATTAATTTTCAGGAGAGGTTGTGATTACCGAAAGAATACCACTTCCATGCTGCTGTTGAAAATTCTTTCAGCTGAAACGCTTTGAAGAAACGGAACTTGATGTTATTATCTTATTGAAAATGCAAGTGATGCTCATTATAAATGCAAATACAGTATCTTTTAAGAGATATGTGCTGTACTAGTCTTGTAAATGATAAATGTACAATGTGTCGATGTTGATTGGTGATAAATTTTGTTCATATATAAATAAAATAGATACTGTTCAGCTTGTATTTTTAATAGAATATTTCATTCCTTATCATGTTATTTTTCACTTGAAAAACTGTATACAGTAAGCAGGATGGTTTCACAATGGAATTTGTTATTTTAAGCAGAATTGATGTATTCTTTCGATGAATCGATGAATCTTTTATTAACTAATATTAAAGGCAAGTGTCTTTATTTAATGTATTGATCCGTCTGTAGACCAATGTTTCAATTGACAACAACTAAAAATAAACGTAGCACAGAATGAAAAAACCATAATAACGTTGGAACTATTATAAAATAGTTTTATTTTTTATACTCATCTTTGTACACAAAGATGAGTATAAAATGAGCATCCCAAATCAGAATGCAAAAGAAAAACTTTCATCCTAGCAATGAACTGCGTGATGGATAGCTCTAATAGCTATGTATGTGTCCTTGAGAGATGTGTCACCAGACCAACACACGATAAACATCCCCGTCATTATTGCCGGGTATACAGCTAGTTATAAATAAAATTACCCAGATCTGTATCATCGTATCTGTCTGGAACGCTTTTTATGTATACTCACAATGTTGTGGTGAACCCCAGTCTGGTGTTCCACAGTGTTCTTTATAACGGTGTGCCTATTTAAATTGGAACAACGAACTTCATGATGGAGAAGAGCTCACTAAATATAGGAAACATCATGATCACGTGAAAGTAAACGAAACCAGAAACTAAATTAAGTAAAAACTGAACACAAGTGTACACGGATGTTGCGAAGCGACATGAGATTAAACATGGGGTTTGGTTTTTGATATGGTTACTTTCCGTGGTCACCATATCAACCACGGAGTTTACTCAAGTGACCGTAGACATAAATATTCTACAATTAGACATTTAAAACATAAAATTACCTGTACTTTTCATCCTTTCAAATATACTAGTGTCGAAGTGTTAACAGAGTGGGGTGTACTGATCAATGCTATAGTATTCGAATTTTCAGATTCAATTAAAAAGCTTACAAATGTTATTACACAACATTGCATTCCTGTGCATATTATTCACAAGAGACAGGAATATAATAATATTGTACACGTGTAAAGGTTATCTGCAAACTATCTGTCATCTTTAAAAAATACAGGGTTAAACTCCCTGGTCAAACTTTACAGGTGATAGAGTGCACCAAAAAAAAAGGTTACAGAAAGTAACCTATGTCTGATTAGTTGACCCATTGGTGGTAATGCAAATCCTGGTGCGAACATAGGTTCATATGGCCTTTTGTTTTGATGCACCCTACCACTTTATGAAGTTTAGCCAGAGTTTTGAACACCCTATATATTGTACTATTTTGCTCTTGCTGAGAAATTAGTCAATGTTGTATTTTGACTATTTTATGAAAAAAATTGCGCATTAGTAACGGTTATGTGGTTAGTTTCTAAAATGATTTCATGGAAAATATAATTATAAACATGAAAAACTTCAGATCTAATTTCAGTGATAAGATGCCCAATTTCTTCCTTGTTAGCAGAAGTTATTTTTCACATAGTTGGTTTCTAACTTTTTATCTATTTACCACGAACAAACCTTTCTTAAAAAAAAACTATTACTTAGAAACGAGATTGTGAAAATTTCAAGAATATACGTTATACAGTATCATTATGTAATACCTGATGGATATGAAAGGTATAAGGCTGAAATTATTGCTAATGGGTTTGACCTCTCCGTATTTTTGGGTATTGGTATATTGGTATCAACAAGTTTCTGGTATCACCAATTAGCTGTTTATAATACAGTACCAAGAAGTGGAAAATAATATAGGCAACACGAACTGATATAACATATACATTTGCTGCCTAAGCAGCCACTAAAATTTTAGATTCGCAACACTTCACTTAAGAGATTTTCTACATTTCGCATCATGAGGTAAATTCGGCAATAGTGAGAGCATGAATATGATTCAGATAACTACATGTACGGGTCTAGCTACAGCTTACGAATATTACATTAATTGTGATTATTATTGTTTGTTTTTTCCCAGATATTTCGTTCCTCTGTGTGTTTTCTACTTGGGTTGCATCAGTGTCAACTGTTCGGTTTCGGAAGAAAGCACTGAAGACCACCGAAAAATGGAAAATAAACGACATCTTTGGCTACTACAACAAAGTCCATTTTTGAAACAATTAAGAGCACAACATGATAGACAAAACTCAAAATCCATGGGAAACACGCATAGTTTTCATGATGAAGAAAATGAAAATCAACAACTCTTGAGAGATTCCTTGAGGAATCGGGACATTGCCATAAAGATCACTAAGAGCTCACCATTCCGGAAATTATTGTCTGCCGAAGATATAGACAGTTTATGGAGAGATGAAGGTAAAATGAATAACTAACATTGTCTTGTTGAAATATTGATTAGTATATTATAGAAACGTACTAAAGGTGTGATGTATTTCTCTCTCAGACCGTGGTCCAATATGTACAAGGACTTGTCCTTGCCAACCCGATAGAAAACGAAGTATGTACTGTAGCCTATATAAATTAGCAGATTTCAATTTAATTTAACAATACAAGTGTTTTAATTTTTTCATACAAATTTACATTAATTGATATTGGAGCCGTCTGAAGCCAAAGGGAACTAACTACATATTTTCGTGTTTGGTTGTTATTGGTCTAACATACCAAAACCCACTCTAGATTTCACTTACAATGAGAACTAACATCCATTGTTCACGTGAACGTCATGTAAGGCAAAAATACCTTATGGTTCAGCAAAGGTTCTAATGCTAAATTCGATTCTATTTTCTCAATTTTCTCAAACTATGAAAAACGTTGGTTAGTTCCCTTTGACTTCAGACGGCTCATTTATGAATTAATAATATCATTTACTATTTATTTTTATTTCAGGATCTGACGACGTTGTGATCACCCAGAGGATACCGCTTCCCTGCTGTTGCTAATTTTATCAAACACTGACGAATGAAATTTGAGATATACGAGCGTAGTTACATCGGTAAAATGAATATTTTGATGCATTATAAAAACATGTTTTTATGCCAGTATTGTATAATATGTTATCGTCAAAACGCAAATTTAGTTAAAATTCTGTTTCAACTAGTCAGAAGTAACTGATCAATTTTAGAAGTAACAATTTGAGCTTTTGGTAGCCGAATTAACTAACCTAACCTTTGTGATTAAGTCTAATTGGGGTTTGAATAATTAGATCGAGTTTTAACCGAATTCGAGTTTTGAATGTAACATACAGTATGCATTAACATAATAAGCCTATGTTCACTATGAAAACTTGTCTTAAGGAAGTTTGAGATTGATTTCTTGGTGCTAAGTATCACACAGATTATACGAATACAAGTACATTGATGAAGTATGGTGTGATATTTTTTTTGTTATATAATTTAACGTTATGCACTAGGACTATACTAGCTTACATTTTTTTATGGTATTTTTAATTTTTTATATTATATTTATTTGCTTTTGCATAAACAAAAATATAATGATAGAAATGTTCTAAAGTTCATTAAACTTCAGATCATTTCTAACAATATATGTTGGTTCTGTCTACGCTAAGTTCTGGATTTTCAAATAGTTCTTGGCTTGATAGTTATAAACATTTTGGAATTCGTTTTCATTACATGTTAATCTTATTGTATTCTTGTGTTTTATTTACTAAACTATTTTCACTGTTGTTGAAGTAATGATTGTCATATCATAAGTTATGAATGTTCAAATAAATGTTTTTTATGGTTACATTTTGATTCTTTGATGAAGTTCTTTTGAACTAATACACTTGCTTATAATCTGCAAACTGATAATTAGTAATTGAATATGAACTACTGTGAAATATGCTTAATAATTACTCAACTTGCCAAAATGTTTGCTTGAACCTATTTATATGTATCTTCAAATTTTAGTTTATGTAGTCTTGATTATTTTATGTCAATACTGTGTAGCCGTGTTAATTTTTTTATTATTCACACTTTTCCCGAAGTATCAAAAAATTTCAGATATGCTGTATTGTCTGTCAGTAAACATTTTTTGTAATTTCCCTTTTGCCCTTTATTATTTACATTACTTGGCACTTTGTTTTCAATACTGGTCATTTACCAGGAAAACATGTTGGCTGTTGAACCACAGACTGATGCAATCCAGAGTTCATTTTCTAACTATATACAATTTGACAAGCGATGCATCTAGATTGAACAGTTTTTACTGCTACCAAAATGATGTTTACATTCATTTAAACTGTACGTTACCTTACTCATTTATAATTCTATTTAAAACTATATCTTATTATGAACTATATTTTGTTAATACTTTAACAAATGGGTTTAATAACTGTTGTTGCTTTTCATGATATATAACGACAGTATACATGGTTCAATACATGTTCGATTTAGTTCTTGTTAAAGTGCAACTAATGAATTATTAATAGCCTTTAATGCAGTTTGCAATTTTTAATTAACAGATGAATTATATTAGTTCTTAAGTAAGCTTGTTTTTTACATAATTTACTCAAGTTGGAACGTGTATGTAAAGTTACACTCAAACTGAACATATATGTTATACAGTGAAGATATGTTCATACACTATTTTTTATGCAGAAAGCTGTTATTTAAATTTGTTAAAACAGGAAAATTTTCATATTTAATAAATATAATATTATTAATTAACTGCTAATCAATGCAGTGTTAATATTTATAACGATAATTAACTGATAAAACCCTTTACTTTCATACATACAACTTTAAGGACCGATTAATCACTGGTTTTGATGTCACAACGTTGCAAACGACATTTTAGAACTATTATGCATGTAAATCTACATATACTTGTACATATATAAAATATGTCACAAATCTCAGCATAGGTCTACTTATATTAAAGTTATCTTTTTCTGATATCTGCTTATAAACTACATTTTGCTTAAATTCTGATTTCAACTTGTGATTAGTAATTTGATGATAATCAAACGTTTAGGGTTCATTCTGTTGTCTTTTTTCTTATTTTTTTCAACTTTTAGTTCATGAGAATATCATCTTCATTATGTTGTCTGGAAACATGCTTATCGTACTGTCACTTTTTGCTTTGATATGTCCTATTGACTGTGCTACAAGTGGTACAACTGAATCGTATTCGAAGCCGTCAGTAGATTCTGAGGCTACATCAAACGTGACTTTTGGTTCAACTGATGCATCTACAACACCACCAATTACTCAGAGATCAAGCCACAGTACTGTATCCCAAGAATCTTCAAAATCACAGTCAGCGACAAATACCATGTCGACTCTTAATACTGCAACTGCTGTGAGTGTAAACAGCTCTACTACTGAATTCTCTGATACAACCATTATTTCAGAAGAAACTTCAACGTTAAATCCCACAACTCAATACTCAAGCATTTCTAGTACTATTCCAACTGTTGAACAAGACACAACAACAGTGCCTACATCTTCACAGTCAACAGATCACGAAAGTACTCTTGGTACTGCAACTGCTGTGATTGTAAACAACCCTACCACTGAATCCCCTGATACAACCACTATTTCAGAAGAAACTTCAACGTTAAAACCCACAACTTACTACCCAAGCATTTATAGTACTATCCCAACCGTTGGACAAGACACAACAACAGTGCCTACATCTTCACAGTCAACAGATCATGAAAGTACTCTTGGTACTGCATATGCTGTGAGTGTGAACAGCCCTACTACTGAATCCCCTGACACAACCACTATTTCAGAAGAAACTTCAACGTTAAAACCCACAACTTACTACCCAAGCATTTATAGTACTATTTCAACTATTGGACCAATAGTGCCTATATATTCACAGTCAACAAATGATGTAAGTACTGCTGTTCCTGTGAGTAAAAGCAGCTTCGCCACGTCGCCTAATCCAAACATTTATTATAAAAAAACCATTAATTATGATGTCGCAACTAGTTCAAAAGATTACAAAATGGAAACAACAAAAAGTTATATTGACTGGACTAGATACCCAGACTCTCAGACTTCGTCATCAATCACAAGCGAAGCAGGGGCTGCTACAGATGACCAACAACAGGTTTCACAATGCAAATTGTCGAACTTGCCAGATGACATGACATTACCAATTGTAGAAATAAAAAAACGCTACTGCACACCGTCAAACGCTGCGGGTAATGAAAACAATTTACCCGAGTTTTACAAGGAAACTCTTCCAACCAATGTTGATCATTTTCCTGTAAGACTTCCTGTCGATACAAGACCAACTAATAAGGTAATTACAATATTTAAGTTACCTATATACCTAGCATCAACATTTTTTTACAGTATGATACTCTGTATACTGTATATTTTTCTTTGTGTGCTAGTATGTGTTTGTGAGTGTGTGTGTTATGTACAGTAGGGTCGTGAAACCGTAGGGTAGGTTCTAGCTCACCCCCTCGCCTCCCCCGAAAAGCAAAAATCGTCGATAAGCTGAACTGTCTTTTTTTCACATGCGAAGAAAGCGTATGAAAAGCTGATAATATGATTACACCATAATGCACAATAGAGTTAAGTCATAAATAAATAAATAAATAAATAAATAAATAAATAAAATAAATAAATAAATACAAAATTGAATAGAATAGATGAATGAATGAGCTGACGAGTGTATAATGCCGAATATTACCAAAAGAGCTAGTCCAGCGCAAACCTCCGTATTTGTCGAAAAAATAACCTACTGTATCCAATTTTTATGTAGTGATGTGTACACAACTTTTAGTTAAAACAGATTCACCGTGCAAGTAATTGTTCATTAGAATATGATATTACTGTGCTATACACTGATCATATACTGTACATTACTAGTACTGTGGGCTACAGTAGATATTTAAATTACGGCAGATGTTTAAACTAATGTTTCGTGTCTCTTCGTATCAATTTGCATACATCAACACAGTTGTTTGATGGTGCCACTTCTTTGTTTGTATTTTGTTTAGTTGGATCCATCATGTCCAGTTCCCTACAAACCTGAACCACTCACACGTGAGACTGCTAACTACTTGTTGAGCATCCTGAACCAGTTTCGAAGAACAGAGAAGAGATTCATCATTGTTCTTGCTCACTCGCATAATTTTGTTTCTGCCATTCCAGACCTTTTCGAATACGTGGTGATATTTCATATAAGACTGCATGTTAGCCATCCTCCATTCGCACATCCTCAAATTCTTTTATGTCGTTTGCCATTACATTTGCTGAGAAATTCCAATCATCCTAACACACACAATCGGCCCACTCACAATTTTTTGAATTTCGGTGCTTTTGATACTTCAACTCTTCGGAGACTAAGACAGCCTATCAATAGGGTAATGAGTTCTCATCCTAACGTTCCAACTACCCATAATCATGTTCCGTCAAATCCCCCAAATTTCGCTAAGCATGTTCCTGTTGTGATCCCTCACCGCTTAAATACAAATTCACAGCATGTCCATAACCATCAACGACCAATACAGTTTAAACAATCATTAGCCAGTAACTCTAATACCCAACCTCGATATCCCGTAAATCCGGTTCGACATTTTCCTCCAATTGTCAGCAACAAGAGACCTCAGTACCAACAGACCGTGAACTCTAATAACCAACCTGCATACCCAATAAACCCAGTGAGACATTTTCCTCCAACTATCAGCAACACAAGGCATCAGTACCAACAAACCGCGAACTCTAATAACCAACCTGCATACCCAATAAACCCAGTGAGACATTTTCCTCCAATTATCAGCAACACAAGGTCTCAGTACCAACCAACTGGGAACTCCAATAATCAACCTCGATACCCAGCAAATCCGGTTCGACATTTTCCTCCAATTATCAGCAACAAGAGACCTCAGTACCAACAGACCGTGAACTCTAATAACCAACCTGCATACCCAATAAACCCAGTGCGACATTTCCCTCCGATTATCAGCAACACACGCCCTCAGTACCAACAAACTGGGACCTCAGTTAGATATAATAATTATAGACCACACAATCCAGTGAATTCGCATTCAGCTTACAGGAATCGGAACCCCTATTTGGATGCACCGGTTCGAACCGTTCCTCAGATGAATACCGGTAGTGGAAACTGGGAACGAAGGCCAAGTTATCATGTTTATTTTAAAAAACAGATGCCGAGGTCCATTATTGATAGAAACGTTAAACAACCACATCGCGTGCGTACTATTAAAGAAAAATCCAAGAAAAGCACTAGTTCATAATATGCAGTTTTTCATAATATGCAGATACGGTTATGAAGATAAACATTTTTTTTCTAATAATTGAAGGGCTTGGTGTAAACGAGTGTTACACCAAGCCCTGGTGGTAAGTAATATTTTTTACAATTTCGAGGAAAACGTGTTGAAAGACCTGAACTTGCCTTGCTGTTTATAGACTACTTCACACTTCTTGTACTAACTGAATATCTTTCTACATATTGTTGTTTTGCTTTAAATCATTCGTTAGAATTGCACCTGACACGTTCGAAAATGCTTCTAATTCCTTTTTGACAAAAAAAAATATTACTTAACATCCTTTTACACCTGGCTTTTCAATTATGTGTTGTAAGCTGTGGTATAGTCAATTATGTCACATAAATATACAATTTGAGTTTATGAAAAAAAAATTTTTCATGATTTTACGTATCATAGATTTCGCTCTCTATGATACGTAGGCTATCATTTATATTCAAAACGCGGGTCTCAGAACATATTTTTGCGGCTTTCTTATGGGTTACGTCAGGCCATCATATCACGCTGTCATCTAGTGTTTTAATACAGATTTTTATAATTAACATGACATTTCTTAATTACAAAATTTGAGAAGTCTTGCTAAACCTAACGGTATGACTCTCTTAAGTATTTTTATATGCATTTACTACTCTGAATGAGACCCTTGGATTAACGTTTTGTTTTAATGCAGCCCTCGGATTATTTGAAATTGGACAGCCCTGGATTAGAAGGTAAGCATTGTTTCTAAACTTGTACAGGGTAAAACTCAAACAATGTTTAATTAAAAAACATCGTGAATCATAATTAATTGATGTACTTCATATGATAAAGTAATATTAATAAATTTATGTATAATTAAATATATTAATCAAGTGCGTCACGTATTTTTTATTTTATTTATAGTTTGCCATTTAATTTTTTTTAACCATTGATTTCGTATTGAGTATTTGATATGATATCAAAGAGCATCCGGAGTTGTTTTTTTTTTGTTTTTTTGTGGTATCCTATATAGGCCTACAATATCATTATTTTCCATGCTGTATGATGAAATCTCTTAATTTTACAATTATTATTGTAAAATTAAATTAGGTTACATCTCTATCTAGACAAAATCATGGCTTTATAATAACGTATATAAGTTATGATAATTCAAACTCATGATTAGTAAATAGGTGGAAGAGAAATGTGAAAGTAGTTCTTATCTTGCGCGGTTATAGCGCGTAGCAATCGTTTGTTGCGGATGAAGACTGGCTGCAAGTTCTTATTAAATTTACCACGGGACGAAATGAAATGTCAGTCTTAAAACCCATAAAACCGAAAACGGAATAAAATTTTATATTAAAACAAAATACAGGAAGTATTTGTGAATTTACAGTAAATGTTTCCGAGTGCTATTTTTTTTTTTATTATGATCCGACAGTGGAATTTCAGGTTTTCGAGTTGGCAACACTGATGGGCTTTCGGTTCGGGGCCATGCTGATAAACAACACGTGTAAATTTTACGAAAAATCATTTCAGCTGTGAAAATAATTGAGTTAAAATCGTGAAAATGGATTCTACGGAGGAAAGGCCGGTATATCCAACGTTAAAGAACTTAACATCAAGAGACTATGGGGTTGTTCCGGAACATTTCAATTCAGTAAGTGAAAAACCAAATCACGTTAATAATATACTGTGCTAAAAACGCGTTTAAACAAGCCAAGCCGACATGTCATTAAAAACAACTGTTTTCATTTTGTTTCAACAGAAAATTTCCGACTTTGGAAAACCTCACGTGGAGTCGTTTAATTATTTGTTACATAGCGGACTCGACCGTGCAGTCAAGGTTCGTGCTTTTGTGTCTTTAAGAATTCTCTTTCTGTACAGTACATTGAATAACCTGAACTGTGACTGATAATAAATCAAAACAGGCTATTCCACCATTGGAGTTTGAAGCTGGGAAGAGTAGAATCACTGTGAAAATTGAAGTAAGTTATAACTGCTTAATTACAGTATAACAAAAGGAGGGTTAATCCTTGAGTTTCTACAAATAGCAGGATATAAACAGAACACGTAAAACAAAAAAGGTCAACGTGTTGTTATTCTTTTATTTAATCTAACCCAGTGTCTATACCCACTAGATTAGGTTAGTTAACAACAGAAGAAAATGACTTTTTTTCAATGTGTTTTGTTTGAGTGTTAGCTTACCTGTTGCACTGCCACGGGTGGTCCCAAGTCAAAGATTACCCAAAAGGAGTTTATTTTATCTAATCATCTGTTTTTTTATTTATTTACTAACAGGAAGCAGATGTAAATGTCCCATTGGTCCCAACAGGAACGACAAACGTTAGAAGCCTGTATGTCTTCCCATCTGAGGTAGTATACAACTTATTATAAAAGGGTGTCTTTGAAATCGCTATATTACTGGTTTTATTCAAATAATAATTGCCCTCGGAGAAATAATAACCGCAGGAAAAACCTTACATATGCCATAATAACGGCCCCCGAATAGTTATCTTAGGTACTAGCTGCACCGTTTATGCAGGGATACCGAGTACTTAAGTACAAGTGACAAGTACATTTTAAGTACTTGGTACTTGTATTTAAGTACTTTGTAATTATGTAGTACTTGGTACTTGTATTTAAATACAAACTACAGTACTTGTACTTAAGTACCTAATAAGTACTTGAAATATAAGGAAGTAGAAATATTTGGGTCTGAAAGGGAAATTCCTCTTTAAACCGCTACCCTCCCTTCCCACTAATCCACTATTTTGCTTTTCATGGAAATGCCCAAAATTTACGTAATGTACTTGGTAATGTACTTGTAATTAAGTATCGTATACTTGGTACTTGGACTTAAGTACATTTATTGAGCCATACTTGGTACTTGTATTTTAAAGTACTTTAAAGTACCTATTCAGAAAGTATTGTACTTGTACTTAAGTACGTAGTTACGGAATCCCTGAATAGGAGTCATGGACACCAAGAAAAAGTATCACTTTTATATTTTCAAAGTTGAAACTTACCTTTGCATCAGGCATGTGGCTTGGCATTTGTGTGATATGCCATTTTAGAAATTTGACTGCATTTTCCATGCTGACTGATAAAGGTCGACATGCTTGCAAGTAACTAAAGCAAACATGAAAACGAACCTATGAAATGGGATGGAATGCATTCCATTGCACTGACCACTTAAATGGAAGTTGATACCACAGTTGACGTTTAAAATACACCAAAAGATTCACTTCACCTGATGCATGAATTAATACGATCCTCAAGATCTCTTGATAATTCTTTCTTAGGTGGAGTCGTGTAGCCTTCTATGACCTAAAAATTAAAAACATCCCTATAGAAAAGCTAAACAGCCAACACCAGAATGAAAAGTCAATATGACTAACATCTTTAATCAGCTTTTACCTGTAGTAAAGCATGTAGAAGAGCTACACAGCGTGCATTGGAACCCACAATGACTCCTTCAGCATATTGTAAGCCTAGCTGCACCACGGATGGATGCGTTTTAACCGTTGTAAACCTAGGTAAAGTTGTCAACACATTAATAAACAATACAGTAATACCTATGTACATAGCATCTACACTAGGGATTATTCAGGCTGGAGCGAAGCGGAAGCCTTCAGTATCCGCCACTTTCTGACAATTGTTTTTTTTAGCGTCGTGAATATTTGACGAAAATAATAATTCAAAATTTGCATGGACAAATTTCCCTTTAATTTGTTGTTAGTAGGTTTTCACTGTAGCAAAGTAACTACAGTAAAACTTCTCTTAAAAGACCACCCACAGTTCCATGAAAAAGTGGT
The DNA here is from genome assembly GCA_034695005.1 of Cryptops parisi. Classification (NCBI taxonomy): domain Eukaryota; kingdom Metazoa; phylum Arthropoda; class Chilopoda; order Scolopendromorpha; family Cryptopidae; genus Cryptops; species Cryptops parisi. The sequence goes on from JAQIWH010002085.1 coordinate 22,791, forward strand.
CCTTAAGAAAGGTCGTCATTTAATGGAAAAAACAGTTAAAAAAAAAAATCGAAAATCCACGCCTGAGAAAAAGTCAGTGTTTAAAATCCAGTGGGAGGAAAAGGGAAACTTTCTACATCTTTTACATCTAAATTAGAACACTTACGTTAGAATTTGGATTCTACAGTCAGTCTGTGCCTTTAGTGGCAACGTTGGACTGGTCAGCACCAAAATGGTAGTAGAACACTGAGGAAAACTCGATCCCCCTGACCTACTCTTGCAGGTTCACCTGAGTGAACTAGCAGTTTTTAACATTTGCGAGCTCTTTGATGAATTTTTAGAACAGAAGCCAAAGCTTCTTATTTCAGGTGAAACATTTGTGAGGTTTTCGCCTATGTGAAAACTTTGATGGAATTTAAAAAAGAATGCCTGAACAAAACGCTTGTTGCAGGTTTTTCACCTGTGTGAATGTTTTTTAACCCGCATGAACTCTAATGAATTTTTGAAACAAGCACCCAAGCAAAGTTTCTATTTTGCAGGTAGTACAGGGCGTCCACAATGAGGTCTAACCATTTTAATCACATAGTTTGAAGGTAAATACAAGCATAAACATAACTAGTTTATGCTATCAGTTTCATAAAAAAATGACATCTGTACCATCTCTACATGAGTGCTTTTCGTGCCATGAAGAATGTCTACACCCTAGTCTAACTTATGCCCATGGTCTGCAACATTCCCCCATATGACAGATTTCTTTTCTCCATAGAACCAGAAAGCCTGGGGCTCAGTCGTTCTAGTCACCATTTTGGAAAATGATGGACTGCAATGCCACTGACATGCACAACAAAATTTCCACGTAAACTTAATTAGTTTCCACTTCCATTCCACCAAGCATCACATTTGCATAGCTTGATATGAAAAATAATAGTTCCCAAATGTTTCCATTTCAATGTTTTCATTTCATGTTTCCATTTCCCTGTACATTTGTACAACTTTTCATCTGTGTGAGCTATTTGGTAAATTTTATAGATAGAAGCCCGAGCAAAGTTCTTTTTTGAAATTGGTACATTTATAAGGTTTTTCACCTGTGTGAATGCTTTGATGAAGATGAAAGTGTGAACGAAGCCTTGTTGCAGATTTTTCAACTGTGTGAACATATGGTTTTTCTCCTGTGTTGTGAACTCTTTCATGGATTTTTAGAACACAAGCCTGGTCAAACTTCTACAGGTGAAACATTTGTAAATTTTCACCTGTGTGAACACTTTGATAAAATTTAAGAACAGATGCCTGAACAAAATGCATCTTGCAGGATATTCACTTGTGTGAACTCGTGGCATTTCTCCAGTGTGAACTCTCATGAATTTTTAGGACACAACCCCAAGCTAAGTTATTAGTACATTTTTTGTACGTTTTTTTTCCTGTGTGAATGCAATGTTTTCACCTGTAAACTTTTTTAAGTATTTTTTGGATAAATAGAAGCCAAAACAAATCCCTTTTTTACAGGTAAATCATTTAAGGTGTTCACCTGTGTGAACATCCTGATGTATTTTAAATGCAGATGTCTGAACGAAATTCTGGTTGAAGGTTTTACGCCTGTGAAATCTGCTGAATTTGGTAGATGCTGAAGGAAAATTATTTTTGCAGGTAAAAAATGTGTAAGGTTTTTCACTTGTGTAAACACTTTGGTGGTGATGAAGTTAAAAAAACAAACAAATGCCTGAACAAAGATCTTGTAGGTATTATATTTGTAAGCTTTTTTTAACACCACCAGTCTTACTGAATTTCAGTAGATCCTAGCTTTGCGCTAGTAAATGGTCCATTTGTGCCAACTCACATTAACAAAAGTTGCAAATTGTTAACTATATTAATTAAAAAATTAAAAATAAAACTGGCAAAAATAACTAGCCTATTCGAATGCAACTATGTATGTAGTGTCTGCTTATTTCCCCCACCAGAGGCTCCCACCATAGGCATGCACACGGGGTGTGCAGGGTGAGCAGAGCTGCTCACTCTAATGTCAAAAGATATCGGTCAAAAGTATTGTAATATAAAAAAAAATATCGTATTAATTTTTTAACTATAATTTTTTGTTTAACTTCCTATCTTTACCATAAACTTTCAAAGACTCTCTCCATCCTCAATAAACTAATTTTGGAGTGGTCTGCTATCAGTGGCCAGGTAAAATACTTGATATCAAATATATCAATACAAAAAAAAAAATAAAAAAGATACATAAAATATCGATAATTTAATTATCGATACTTTGGTATGCACACCCTTAAGAAATACTCTGCGCACGCCTATGGCTCCCACTAGATTGTAGTGTCTGCAGTGGCACTAGATTTAATGTGAACTAACCCCACTTCTCAACAATAGCATATAGAATCAATACAGTAGGTTGATGCCATTATTGTGAAAAGAAAGCGGCAATGGAACTTGTCTCCCATTTACTCCTCCGTAACCTTGACACAAAACAACCATCTATTACAACGTACTTTTAGAACTTGATTTTTTCAATATTACACTAATGATACCTGCAAACCCTCAATACTTAAGGAGTTACAGGCTATTTTATAAAGATCAGCACATCTCTACCAAAATTGAAATAAAATAAAAGAAAATTTATAAAGAAAAGGCATTACTCACGGCACTTCCGAAGAAAACTGCAAATGGCTTTCCTTATATTGTTGCAGATGGCTGAAGAACTGAGCTTTCTGCTGCACTAAAGATTGAACATCAACTAATGGAGAAGTTCTTTTGACTTCTGAGACTGACTTTTCAGTTGTTTTAGAAGAGTCTCCGACTTGCAGAGGCTTAGGCACTGCTGAAAAGGATGGCATAATAAAAATTGACTATTGTAGTAGTAATGATTGGCACATCGGCAATTCTTTCTAAGAAAATTGCATACCAGAAGTTTGTGAAACATCAGCAGGAGTGCTTTTGACTTTCTGTACTCCTTTCGCTGCTCGTTGAGCCTCCTGCAGGGCCCGTCGTTCAGCCTTGAGTTCAGATTTTGTTTTTTGTGCTTTTTGTGCATTGTTAACAGCTACAAAGTAAACATAAGTGAACCTAGTAACTAAAATCTCATAGTTGAGACCTACGAGTTTATGTATTCATACCCAAAAAAAAAAAAGAGCTCAATTGATAATCATACTTTTGGCTATCCCTACATGCAATACAAGAATGCTATATTATCAGATTCACACAGCTTGAGTTTGATTCGCTGACACAAGTCACCAATTTTTAATAGTATTAAAACTTTTTTATAAATGTGAGAAAGCAATAGCAATTAACTTAATCATTACCAATGCACTTCAAAACTAGCAAAAAAAAGACAAATAAAATACAATGCTAACAGTGTTTGTCCTGTTAGTCAAGTTGTTACTGCAATGTTATATTATTATGGAGTAGCCCAGTGTTTCCCAATTATATTTAGTGCCGGAACCCTTTTATATTTTGTACAATAATACAGAACCCCTTCAATATTTGAAGCACACAAAATAATGCGTCACAGGCGAAAAAATTTTCTGGTTCAATTTTAATACCTATTGAAGATATGGCGTAACAATATATGCTTGCATTACATTAGTAATTACTTGCAGTACATTAGTTTGATCTACCCGAGTCCCAGTAGCTCTGGTTAAAGCTAATTCCAGAGCTAATAGAGTTAATTCCATCTCCCAGGCTGCTACGAAGCTTTTTTTGATCCTTGCGTTTTATTCAAAAATTGTACATTGAAAGTTATAGTTCTCCAGGTGAAAGGGAACTATGCAAGTTTTGTGGCCCATATAAATAAATGCAGCTGCCAATCACACAAGTTGTGCAGTAAAAGCGATCAATTATTGTCTCGTCCACCCGATATAATCGTGCCTACAATATTTTAAACTTTTAATGTG